>PVIY010053932.1:0-14444 GCA_004026745.1 Myrmecophaga tridactyla | reverse complement strand
CTCCCCATTTATTCCCATTGTCTTTCTCACTCCTCTTTCTCTTTCTCAGTCACCTCTTTCTTATTCCGTTTTTTCTGTCCCTAATTGTTTCTCTATTTTGTTCCCCCACTCTCCTTCTCTCCTTTTGTTTCCCTTTTCTTGCTATCTTTTTCCTTCTCTGCCCCCCTTTTTTCTAGCCATTTCACTCAATTGCTCCACTTTTTTTCCTTTGTTTCTCTGTCCTGGTCTCTCTCTCCTTCCTCCTCCATCATTTCTCACTCTTTCCTGTTTCCTCCCATTTTCTTTCCTCTAACTTTCTGAATGCAAGGTAATCCTTCTCTCTCACTCTCTATTTCCATTTCTTCCTCACCCCTTGTCATTCATTTTGTTTCTTTTCTCTTTTATCCTATTCCCTTTTCCCCTGCCTGTTTCCCCCATCTCTTTTGCACATGCACAAACACCCGCACAGACTCGCACACACTCACAGACTAGCCACATACACTCAAACACACACTCATACATAATCACACACCTAGATACACTCACGCAACACTCCCACACACTCATGGGCACACAGAGGCATGCACACACTCACACACACACACACACACACACACACACACACTTCCTTGAGAACATCCCAGAGGCCTCAGGAACCAGACACTTTGTGACTTTAGTATGGATTGAAGGTACAGTGTCCTTACCGATGTGACAGACAGAAAAAAAAAAAAAGAGAATTCACTGGAGTCCTGTAAGAGCTTTGATGTTGAAAACCCCGTGTTTGACACTAGCATGAGGCACCTTGAGGTTCTCGTATTGATTAGTTCGAAGGGGAATTACGTCCTCTCCCTGAGCTGTCAGCGTCTCAGACGTTTCTGAAAATGATAGAAGACGGGAAACAAAAACACGTTTCCAGGCTCCCTGACACCCTGCTTGAAGCAAAGAAACAGTGTCTAATTGCGTTTTCTAGACACTGGGGCCCCTCGGTGGCTGAAGGTCACATGCTTTGGCCATTTGAAAAGATGGAAGGAGCAGGGGCATGGGGTGGCCCGGGTAGCAGGTGAGGGGCACTGCCCCGGGAGGCGACAGCAGCCAGCCCCACACCCCAGGAGCTCAACTGCGGGGCCGCCGCCCAGCTCTCCTGTCGTGGGCTGGGGGAGCAGGTGGGAGGGGGTTGGGGTGGAGCCAGGCACATAGGCAGGTTTGGATCTGCCATCTGGGCTCTTCGTCAGATCTATATTCACTCATTCATTCATTCATTTATACGACAAGCATTTATTGAGTGCCTGTTGTATGCAAAGTGCTGGGCAAATAGCCATGGATAATGACAGGGACCAGGCAATCAAGGGTCATAGGTATACTGGTGAGACAGATGCCAGAAGATGGGAAGGAGCAGCTTAGCGAGCAGATCTGGACGTATGCTCACCTAAGGGCCAGTGGTTCCCCATCAAGGGATGCACCCAACCTAAATACATCCATGAGTAGAAGGCACAGAAACGGTCCCACCCTCCTCCCCAACCTCTACAATATTCTGGAGCTGAGAAGTGCCACAGATTAAAAAAAAATATTCACCCTTCTCTCCAGCCCGGAGCAGCAGGTAAGAGCCTAGCTGTATATGGCAAAGGTATAGAAAGGAAAAAGAAACTTCCCCCAATGAACTTGAAGTCCTTATGCCGCCCAGTGCATGGACATCTACCCTCTAGGTAGCGTGAAGACTGAAGATGAGATAGTGTTTTGGTTTGTTAAAGCTGCCAGAATGCAATGTAGCAAGAATGCAACAGCTTGTAAAAAGTGAATTTATTAAGTTGTAAGTTTACAGTCCTAAGGCCATGAAAATGTCCAAACTAAGGCATCCAAAGAAAGATAAATTATCTCCAAAGAAGGGACAATGTCTGTCACATGGGAAGACACATGGCTGGCATCTGCTGGTCCTTGTTCCCAGTTCCATTACTTTCAGCTTCTGATGCCAGTGGTTTCCTCTCTAAGCATTGTGGCCTTTACTTAGTTCTCCCGGGACACAACTCTGGATTGTGGCTTGCATAGCATCTCTTGGGAAGGCACATGGTGACGTCGGCTGGGCTCTGTCCATGTCCAGGCATCTGCTCTCTCTGTCGGCTCTCCAAGCATCTCCAAACATCTATATCTCTGTCAGCTCAGAAGCAAATATTCTCCAAGCATCTGTATCTGAGGTTTCTCCAAAATGCTTCCCCTTTTAAAGTTCTCTAGGAAGCTAATCAAGAACCACCTTGAATGGGTGGAGCCACATCTCCATTCCGTCAAAAGGCCACTCCCACAATTAGGTGTGTTTTCCATGCAAACAATCCAATCAAAGTTTCCTACCCTGAACAATCAGTCTGGCCCCACAAGATTGGATCAGGATTAAAACCTGGCTTTTCAATACAGCTTCAAACCAGCATAGGTAGTAATATAAAAGTTGGCCCAGAATCGTGCAGACCCTCCCCCCACCCCAGGCTGCAGGCAGGAGGAGGAGAGGAAGACCCTTTGTGAATCACACTGTAGCCCAGGGCACTCTGGAATCCCTCTGCTGAAGAGGAGCTCACAGGCCAACAGGGGAAACAAACCACCTGGGAGAGGGCCAGGACAGGAGCAGTTAGTGAAAAATTAGCAACAGGGGAGCTTCAACATTATAGAGCAGTCTCAAGGAGAACACAAAATTATATTTAAACTGATTTTTAAAAGATACAAAAACACCTGAAAATGAAATGAAAAGACAACAGGATGTTATCAAAGGCAGATTTGAAAAAGAACCTAAGAGTATTTATGCAAAATATGTATCATTTTACTTAAACTATATTATGTATGTGTTGATGTATCTAATCACTGCAGTTGAAAACTCAATGGACAGGCTCAATAGCAGAGTGTAAAGGGGAAGAGAGAAGAAATGATATGCTTTTAAGGGACCATCCTGGATCTAGCAAAACAAAATGAAGAGTTTGAACACAGGAAAAGGCAGTTGAGACAGATGTAGGACAGAAGGAGTCCATTCAGCTTAAGTGTGCTAGAACACCCAGGAGGAGAGGGAAAGGGTGAGGGGAGCAATTTCTAAATCAAGGGGAAAAAGACTGAACACGGTCAGAATTGAAGAAAAATGTGCTTTCGGATAAAATAATCACACCAAATCCTCCTCCCATGTAATCAAACGATTAAAGAATATAAAATATTTTCAACCACATGTGGGATATTTATCATACACCAGGCTGCAGGGAAAGTTTCAGGATATTTTAAAAAATCCTCGTCATATATATCTTGGTCTTTGATCATGATGGAAAAAAAGAAAGAAAGGTGAACTTTCTTCCCTACTGCATGCTTAGAAATTAAAACATTTCTAAACAATTCAATCATCAAAGAAGATGATGTAAAAATATTTACTGTATATTTAGTCCTGAATGACACTAGAAACAAATATCAAAATTTATGTGAAGCAGCTATTGCTGTACTTAGTGGTGGATATATAGACTTCTTCAAATGCATTTGTTATAAAGGAAGGGAGATTGAGAAATAATGAACAAAGTCTTTGACTTGACAAGTTAGCAAAAAAGAATAGCTGTGTTTGCCCTGCTATACCTTCTATTGCACTGAGAATAAAATGCCAGCTCCTGCCTGGGCTTGTGCATCTAGCATAGTCTGGCCCCTGCTCACCTCTTCCATATCTCTCACTGCCTCCCTTTCCCCCACCTCCCAGTAGATACACACACACACACACACACACACACACACACACTCCAGCTACACCAGCCTCTTTTAGCTCCTCCCATATGCCAAGAACTTCCCTGCCTCAGGACCTTTGCACCTGCGGCTGCATCTTCTTAGAGCTCCCTTCTCTCTCTGTCTCTCAATCACCTTACCTGCAGCTCTTCAAATGGCTGAGCCCTTGTCATTTACCAGGCCCCAGAGAAGCTTTCCTGAACCACACTTTTTTGGGGGGGTGCATGGTCTGGGAATCGAACCCGGGTCTCCCGTATGGAAGGCGGGCATTCTAACCACTAAACTACCTGTGCACCCCTGAACCACACTTTTGCAGTAATTCCTTTGTTTCTACCTAAGACTTATCACAGGTAACTACTCTGTTGACCTGTTTCTTTTCTTTCCTCCCTGTTAGACCGTAAGTTCCATGAGGAGAGGGCCTTGAGTCAAAGCAGTCACCCCAGTGCCTGAAACAGGACAAAGCACAGAGCTACTACAAGGTGAACCAACTGTCCCATTTGTTTGGAAATGTCTTGGTTTTAGTGCTGAAAGTCCTGCATCCAGGAATCCCACCCCACCCCTTTTCCAGCTAAAACTAGAACATTTGCTTACCTTAGTTGATAGTGTACATAGATTTTGAAATAAAAATGCCTCTGCTAAATTTCAGTGATCCGGTCTAAGAAAATAACTACAGTCATTTACATAGGGCTTTACATTTTACTAAGCTCTTTTTACATATATGATCATACTTGAATTAGTTATTAGGATAATGTGCAAAGTCGATGCAATTATTCCCTTAGCTTCAGAGGAGGAAAGGGAGGCACAGAAAGGTTCATTGAGCAGCTTGTTGGGGATACACAGCTAAGAAAGTTCACAGCCTGGCCTGGAACCCAAGCCTCTAAATCACACCCTGTGGGATCTATAGACTGGGGATCAGAGGTCTGTCCCCTCTTCCCAGGTGCCAAGTTCAAGGCGGCACTGCCCCCTGCCCGAGTCAGGCACTGGGTGGGGGGAGGCACACTTGCCTGTCCTTCTGCGTCTTACTTGCTTGCCTCTGGATTAAGCAGGCTTTGTATAACTTTCACCTTTTGTAAAATGTCTGTCGGCCAAGAAGTCACAACAAGAGGGGCACAAAAGGCCAGGTAAATTGCTTTATTAACTGAGCTAAAAGGCCCAGTACGTGATCGCCTTCCCCGTACCAGGTCATTAGCCACCCTGGGAGCCTGCTTTGTCCCAGGCCCTGGCGGAGAGGGACGTTCTCCTTTGTCGCAGCTGCGAAGGCCCATGTTCCAATCAGGGGCTCTGATTGCCCGGGGCGTGGAGCCCAGGCTCCTGCACCTGTTGGGGGCAGAACTGCGGGGTCGGAGAGGTGAGTGTAGACATGCAGGCCCTGGGACCCCGTTATTCAGTCTCGGTCCTGCTGAGAAATTCTAAAAATATGCAATCTTGAAAGGAAATGAGTCCGGGTATCAATGATTTTCCTCCCAGGAGGCTCCTTTGCCATTGTGCAAATTTGTCCCTGCTCATTGAGGGATACTGGGGAGGGGGTGGGACAGGGGGCAATCGTGTGTCAATGATTTGTCTCTAGCTTTCCCTTGAGCAATGGGTGTCTACTCACTTTACTTAACTAGAGAGACCACTTATGGGCCACTTTAATATCCAAAAAGTTTACCCTGAGGTAACTGGTGGGGCTCATCTAGAGCCACGGCTGGCAGCTTCTTTCAATCAAAATAAAATAACACTTCTGAGTTCGGCTTTCCCCTGGGTCCTGCTCCAAAGATTTATCCTGCAGGGTCTCTATGATAGACCGCTGATCCCAACTTTGCAGAATGTTCTGGTGTGAAGGTGGTTGAGAGGCGTGGGCTTGGGAGAATGGTCGTGGAGATGTCAATATCTAACTTCTAGCATGTAGCAGGTAACTGAGGCTGTGGACGGGGCTGAGGGTGATTGGGGGATATGATGTGGAGAGAGGAGCAAGGGGCCAGGCCCAGCCCTATGGGCACCAGCCTTTAAGAGATGGCCAGGGAAGGCACGGGGTTTGGGGCTGAGATGGGACATGCATCTCACTGGCCTGCCAGGAGGGTATGGGAAGCAAGAATGTGATGACGTCAGGACTGAGCAGGGGAAGAGACAGCAAAGTGGGGTGTCTGAGCAGCCGCGGGGGTACATAATCAGAAGGGCACTGCAGAAGGTCAGCCTTGGTGCAGCAACAAATGGGCTGCAGATGTGCAAGGGTCGGGGGCTGGAGAGGAGGTCCAGGGATGAGCTCATGGACACTTGGCCTTGGGAGCATGGTGTTTGGAGATACTGAGGTTGAGACACCCGGCACAGCCTCCAGCCCATGTTGCCGGGAGCCCTCGCCGCTGCGAGCTCAGTCCAGAACAGCGGTCTCAGCTCCCCGAGCACCAGAGGACTTCCAGGGAGGCTGCCTTGGAGGGGCAGTCAGAAAGAGCAGGCTGTGGGTTGGACCTGGAGGAACCTTGCTACGTCCCAGGCCCCTCAGTGCCAGCAGCGCAGAATTCCACATCCCCGGGGAGGACCCACATGTGTGCTCTACAGAGACCCCACATGACAGCTCATGAATATTTACCAAGCTGTTCGGATATGCAGTGGGGAGAGCAAATAATAAAGAAGAGAAGGGGTGGGAGCAAGAGGGAGAGAGGGGGAAGATTGAGAAAAGGAGAGAGAGAGAGAGAGATGCGGGGGAGAGAGATTGAGAGAGCATGGAGCAGAGAGAAGGGCCCGCCCTTCCACTTGCATCTCCCTCAGATAGGAGCAAGCTGCAGGATGCTGGTAAAAGGGGAATCTGTTGAGAGCATGTGAGCTTTTCCAGGGGGATAAAGGGAACAGCTTCCTGTATAATGAGATTGACTCTTAAATTGAAAGTGCTAGCGCTTGTGCTGCGGTTCAGACATCCCCGCTGTGCGTTTATTCCCAAGGCTCTAACATTAAGACATCGTACATACAAGCTGGGAGCATTCAATTAGGTTTTCTGTTATTAATCAGTCAATTAAGCCGCAATCTCTGGGATATACATTTTCACTCTTAAAGAGGTGAGAAGCACGCCGGGGCCCCCGGTCTGGTTTGGAGCGCCATGGTATGGAGGGAAAGGCCAGGGACCCAGGAGAGCCGTGAGGACTGAGGACTGGCTGGGACAGCAGGAGAGAAGCGGGGTCTGCGGGCAGTGTTGGCATTTTGGTTCTGGAAGCTTCTGGGAGGATGACAGAATTTGAGGCTTCCCTGCTGGAGAAGTGACAGCTGGAGAGTAGGTGGAAGGAAGCTAGCTCGCTGTGGAGTTGGGTAGACTTTAGAGCTAGGTCAGGCAGGAGAAAGACTGCTTTGCTATTCAGAGCCTCAGTTTTCCCATCTGCAAAATAGGGACTTCCAATCTCTTTTCTTATTCCTCCTTTTCTTTTGGAGATGAAAGTCTAATAAAATAATGGATGTGAAAATACTTTGTAGCCTGTCCTGCACCAGAGGGAGCATAAAGAAGAAGTAGTAATGATCCTGGTAGAAAACAATGAAATTTAAGTGTAGAAAGTTGAGGGCAGCAGTCATGCCCTTGAATCTAGGATGAGTGGCCAGTAGGTACCTATTCTTCATCTATTCATATCTTTTGAATGATTCTAAACAGACAAAAGGAATAATACAGCCTGGCCCCAGATAATATCTTCTGAGCCTGTTCTAAGAGATGGTTCCTCCTATTCACAGCATCCCCAATTATAAGCAGATGTTGATGATTTGGAAGACTTGGGGGAGGAAAAGGAGAGTAAAGAAAGGATCCTAAAAGCTTTGCATTATAGACTTAGACATTTTACCCTATATTTGTAGCATATACCAACCAGAAGAAAGCTGTCAATCTGTCAATGACAGTGGGTCCTTAAAGGAAATAGATAAAAACAGTAATAATTGGTTCATACATCAATTGCAAGTAAGTGTTTAGATTTGTGATTAACATACAAGTAATTTTTTGTTAACCATTTTTGAAATTAAGTATTGGTGTAATTAGCACATAAATCATTTGCACATGGGTGTTCCTGAAGTGTCTGGTATGTAATTGGTCATAAATCATTTGTATTTAGGTATTTCTAAGATGTTTGGCATGTTATTAGTACATACATTATTTGTACATGAGTTTTTAAAAGTGTTTGTTGTGTAATTAGCACATGGGCTATTTGCAAATATCCATTTCAAATTATTTGTTGTGTAATTTGCATAAGATCGTTGGTGCATGGAATTTTTAAAGTATTTAGTGGTGGTATACACATATTTAATTTGTAAATGAGTCTCTCAAGTGCTTTTTGTAATTAGCACATACACCAATTGTACATGTGTATGCTTAAGTTCCTTGATTTGTAATTAGTGCACAAATCATTTTGTGAATGAGGTCTCTTAAGTGATTTATGATTTGCATCAAATCATTTATCAATGGGCGTTTCTAGAGTGCTTGATTTTTAATTAACGTGTAAGCAATTTGTAGATGGGTCTTTAATAACTGCTTGAAAAAAGTTCTTCCTCTCTTAAGAGATACTCTTTTATACTGTTTACATTTGCTTAGCAAGCCTAATTGCACTTGTGGAAAGAAAGAATTTATCAGTTGCTGAAATTTCATGCCATCTCCTTCACTGAAGGTTCAGAATGCATATCTCTATACTCAAAATGGTTCATGAGAGTCTGGTAAAAGTTTGTATGAAATGAAGAGCTCGGTGCTTTCCTACAGGAACAGGCCAGATCTTAAAGCCTCTTTCATTGAGGTGGATGTGTCTCGTGTTCCAGGCATATCATAAAGTATCCTGTCTTGGACCTAACAGGTGACATCTGATACAAATAATCATTGGACATATCAATTTATGAGTCAATATGAACTTTTTCCAAAGAAGAAGCCCAACTACTCCAGGAAAGGACTCTGAAGGAAATGGGAAAGGGAATTGAAATTGTTGACCACTTAGTGGATGCCAGGTATCATCCTAATTTGTTTATGGGAGAACTCTCAGTTAATTATAATAACCATCCTGAGAGACAGGCATTTTAACTCCAACAGGAATCAAAGAAACAATGGAAAGGAACAGTCCAGAGTTTAAAATGTCTTAAGAATGCATCTTGAAAAGCATTACTTGTTATAGACACCATAATGAAAAGATAACCATGCCTAAATGAATTCTGGTGTTGAATTCCAAAGATAAATGAAAAAAATCCTATAAAGATCAGATGGGCAAAAGTAAAGATTAAAAGCATCGTTTTACCTTCAAAAAGACTAAGCTCGATTCTCTGCAACAAGAAATGTCTCAAAAAAGGAAAATTAAAAGAATAAAATTGTGACCCTTATCTTTTATACCCAGCTGAACTGTTTTTAATGAAGAAGGCAGCAGAAGACATTCTTAAACACTTGAGGTTTTGAAAAAAAAATATTCTTATATACTTTTTCTTGAAAAAATGACAAGCTGATGTATTCCAGCCAACAAATTAAGAAATCAAAATCCAGAACTATAGAATGGCAAAATAATGGAAAGAAAGGACTTACACACTGACCCTTTCTTAGTTTGGACCTAGTGAGAGATTCCAAGTGGCAATATGGTGTAGATTTGGTCTCAGGAAAGGCAGGGGAGAGGAAAAGACACAATTACAGGGAACTGTACATTGCTGACTTCTTCCCCTTCCTGGAACATCGAACTGGTAAGACACAATCCAGCTGGATTCCTGAGGTTGTAACCAAAATCCACGAACTAATGTTCCATTCATCCCTCATTCTAGGCCTCAGTTTCCCTATCCAATAGAAAGGCAGGAATGAACAAAGTGGTCCTCTTTAGCATAGGAGATTCTCCAGGAGAAGTCTTGGAGATTGCATGCTATGAATCCTTGCCAAGTCATGTGGAGCAGATTTTCTCAATCTTTAATTGTTTATAACCCCCCACTTGCAGTATGTGATGGTTGGAAGCTGTACATGCTCCAGAAAAACTATGTTCTTAAGGCTAAACCATTCCTGTGAGTACAGACCTATTTTGGGTGGGACCTTTTAATTAGGTTATTTTGGTTGAGGTGAGCTCCAGGTGCGTCTTAATTCTCTTACTGGAGTCCTTTATAAGAAGATAAAAGACAGAGAGAAGACAGAAGAAAAAAAAAAACAAAAAACCCAAAGAAGCTCAGAGAGAAAAGCCAGAGAAGCTGAGAGACGACACACAGAAGCTCAGCAAGGAAGCCACTGAAGCCAGATGCTGGAAGCAGTGAAACCTGGGAGAGAAAAGAGAGACCAGCAGACATCACCATGTGCCTGGCAATGTGACAGAGAAGCTGCAGATCGACAGTACTCAGTCTTCAGGGAGAAGGTATCATCTTGTTGATGCCTTAATTTGGATAGTTTTCATAGCCTGAGAACTGTAAAATTGTAAGTTAATAGTTCCCCATCGTACAAGCCAACTCACTTCTGGTGTATCGCATTCAGGCAACTTTAGCTAATTAAAGTACAGTATCTCTAACAGGTGTGCTATAATTTGCAAAGATTTTTCTTTAATCTACTTGATCGCTTGAAAAATAGTTATTTTTAAAGCTAGTTTTGGTAACCACTGTAAGAACAAACCTTCATCATGCATGAGCCATAAATAGAAGGCATCCATAATTGTAAAAACAACGAAAATAATGAATTGCATCGTTAATAGGATATACAGGTTTCTTTTGTTAGCCAGGTTTTTTCACTTGTTTTTTTTTGTTTCTTTTTTTCACATTTTAGTTATTTTGAAATTAGAATATAACTTAGAATGAATCATCTTTTGCAATTAATTTGAAGACTTCTTTTCCATACTTAGAGGAACACACAGACAAAATAATGCAATTTTTTGCATTATTTTATCTTGCAAACATGGCACTTTAGCATAGGTGAAATACAATGATCACATTTTATTACATGCAACTTGCCAGATACCACTCTTTGCTGAAAGTTCTGTGTTTGAAGACTGCTTGCTGCTAAAAAAAAAAAAAAAAAAAAAAGATAAGTAGCTAGAGAGGTGTTCAAAACAGAGTAGTAGCAAGTGAGATATAATCAGAAAGATTGAAAGGGATTTGTGGAAAGAGCATCTCATTCCGTGGGTCAGGGCTATTTAAAGCTATGTCTGCTCACATCCTAGAAGCAGCCCTTACATGCTCAGGGGGAAGCAGTGATGTATACAATCCCAAAACCAGCTCATTTCCAACAGCAGTCCTTAAAAGAATAGCGCAAGCTTTCCCTGCCATCATCCTAGCTTCATGACCAAGCTGAATTTGTCCAAACAAAACCCAGCCAATGGTCTCCATGCCCACAGGAGTGTGATTTTCTTATTGGTGTCAGTAAAAAAGCCCAGGGTCAAGGTCTCTGGAGTGGGGATCAGAAGTCCAATGAGCTCCATACTCGCTGCCACCTGGCCACATTGATGACCAGCCCTTGCCAGCAGGGGTGTACCTATTTACATTGGGGTGACAGTGGGGGGAGGGAAGGCATTCCATGGAACGTAAGGAGAAGAGAAGGAAACCAAAAGTGATGGTGCATTTTGTTCTGTGTCCACAAAAGCTAGAGCACCGGATTGCAGCACAAGAACGACTGTTACTACTCTAGAACTTGACAAATGGCTTTCCAAATATTTAAAACTGGCATTGAACAACCTGGTTCTCTGTTTTATTTTTTTGTTTGCTTGTTTATTCATTTTTTTTTTTTTTTGCATGGGCAGGCACCAGGAATTGAATCTGGGTTTCCAGCATGGCAGGCGAGAACTCTGCCTGTGGAGCCACCATCGCGCTGCCCTGTTTTCGTGTTTTTTTTTTTTAATTGATGGAGACAAATTAGTCACCCGGTGGTCGTTATTAGATGACATCAAACTTGTCCGCCTGGTACTTTCTGGAATCTCTAAGTGATTCAGTATTAACGTTATCTTGGTTTGACCATGTATCATGAATATTGAATATTTTGTTTTATATTGTAACATATATATTTTATGATGTGTGATACACAGCGTATATCACACCCAAAGAAAGACAGTGAAAAGTTAAAAACCAAATCCCATAAAGTTAACAGAAATGATCTTTCCTTTGCTTGGATTCTGGTTGAGTATTTCCGCTCCTTACTTTTCTGTTTCCTAAATGTTCGACATGAGTGTTTATTGATTTTAGAATGAGGGAAAAAAAAAGACAAACCTCAGAATTTACACCATTTACCTACCTATCAATCTTAAAGATGTTTAAACAAAGCACAGCAAAAAGGCTGGTTGCCTCTGGATGACAAGCTTTGGATGATTTTTATATGTCACATTTTTACTATACATTTTTTAGAGCTTTCTAAAATGGTCATGGATTCATTCCATTTGTCATGGGGATAACAATGGTATTTAAAAAGGGAGCAAAAACAGCTGAATTCAGCTGTGCCTGAAAGCAATCCATTCCCAGATTTCCCAACTTCGTGAAAAATATACATATGCATGCACATATACGTATCTCTATTGTGTGAATTGTATTAATTAAATAAATACATGAATTGTATTAACATATTATATACGATTAGTTTGACTTGGGCTTTTACCATTTGCAGCGGAGAGAATGTTATTAACCCACTAATACGCTGTTGGAGCCCAGAGCAGACTTTGCCTCTTTCCAAACTTACGTTCATTCCTACGTCCTTCACAGCCTGAACTGAGATTCCCCTTAATGCAAGTCATTTTGAATGGATTCACTTCCAGACTGGTTCTCTAGGAAAACAGTCCTGGCATTCGACAGAGTGAGAGCAGCCCAGACTGATCCGGGGACAGGAGGCTTCCAGATTAAGTTAAGAGTTGCAGAGGCAAGAGAACGTTTTCTAAATGAGCCTCGACGCAGCTAACCCAACATTCCTGCTTTATTTCTCCTCGTTAGCTCTGACCTCTCTCCCCTCACCTACAGCTCCCCTATGCACTCAAACCTAATTTGTTCAAATAAAACCCGACTGTTTCCAGGCTCAGGTGAAAGAGACATACTTTTTAAAGCCAAATATATTATATTTACATATAAAAAGCCACATATTATTACTGGAGTGCTGGTCTCGCTTTACTAGCCTCAGATTTTAAAAAAAAGAACAAGGGGAGAGATTTTAAAATTTTGCTTTGTATTTTTCAAGGCCAATTTCTGAAGTGGCAAACAGAGAGGTGGGCTAGCAGTCTCTGCTGAGCTGCCTTAGGTAAAGTCCTTGGCCAAATGGGTCCAGATGATCTGCCGCGGTTTGCTTCCGGCATTGACATTTTTCCTATTTGTGAGGAAAGGAAAGGTATGAGGTATGCTAAATGCTCATAGATGTGCTTTCTCACCTCCTTCATTTATTCATTCATTCTGTCTGCCTCTTGGCAGTGAGGTGTGGAGGAAGGAGGACAGGTAAAATCAGACAGACCTGTGTGTAAATCCCTCTTCAGGGGTGGCCTTGCCCAGCTGCTCCAATTGGGTTTACCCTCCCACTTGAAACAACTAAAAGAAAAGAAACACAATGGACTTCATGCGACAAAAAAGACAGCAGGCCAAGAAAGTTGGCAAACGAATGGGTGAGCCCCACAATTTCCCCAGCTTACATGGAATGGAGGGGAACCCCAGACAGAGCTTGGTATTGTCCCCAAGTTGAAGAGATGTGGTGGGTGTCCAGGGAGGGCAAGTCTGCAGAGCATTTCAGAGAGAAGGCTGCACAGAAAAAAGGGCTACAAAGATTTGTAAAGGGTCACCCTTGAGTATTCAGCAGAGTCCTGAGGCAAGGGGGAAGAAGCACCTGAAAGGATTAGATGCAACAGTATCTCAGAACAGCTCCTGTTCCATCTAGTGGGTTCTAGAAGGGTTTTACCTCAAAAGTTGGGAATAATTAGTCTTAGACCAAACATTGCTCTGGTCCCACCTGCAAAAGCTATAAAGCAAGACCTGAAGGATTCACACTGTTTCAAAGTAACTTAACTGCATCCTTGAACAAAGCTCAGGAATATTTATAGAGACACAAAAATATCCAGCATCAAAAGGCTAACATTCATAATAAAAGTATTATTGGGTAAGCAAAGAAGCAGGAAAGCATAGCCCATAATGAAGAGAAAAATCAATCAATTAAAACCGACCGAGAAATGAAAAGGGCATTAAAACAGCTTTTTAGACTATAGTCCAGAGTTCTAAAAACCTAGAGGAATGATTGAACACATTTTTTCTTCCATGGAAGATAAAAAACACACTATCTCTATCAAACGTACAGGAAAAAAATAATTTAAATATTGAAAAGAGCAGTCGTAAACTGTGGGGCAGCCTCAATCAGTCCTTTCTTCCTTGAACACAGGGAGGAGGAGAAAAAAAACATTTGTAGGGATTATGTCTGAAAACTCTCCAGATTTGATGAAAACTATAAACCCTAAGATTCAAGAAGCTTAACAAACTCCAAGCACAAGAAAGATAAAGTAACTACCTCAAGGCAAATAATGTTCAAATGACTAAATGCCTAAAGCCAATGATAAAGAGAAAATCTTTTTTTTGTTTGTTTCAAAATGTTTAATGGCATAGTTTTGCCACACAAGTGACCTCAGCTGATCAGTAAATTTAGTAATAATTTTACAAAGATAAAACCATGTAAGCACACTTTTCTTTCAGCTTTCTTTTCTTTTTTCTTTTAAACACACAGGGCCATAAAATTCTTCTAGAGCTGCAAAGAAACAGAGAAAGCCCAGTCTACTCAATTCCTCCCATTTACATTTAAAGTAACCACTGACATTGCAGGATTTTCTTCTGCCATTTTACTATTTGGTCTTTGTAAG
>PVIY010053931.1:0-14450 GCA_004026745.1 Myrmecophaga tridactyla | reverse complement strand
CACACCACCCAGCAGCCGGACTTGTCAAATAGCCCCCTGATGCTCAGGGGGTGAGGCTCTCAGTGCTGGTTAGTGCCTTTACTTGGGACCAGGAGTTTTCTGTGTGTGAGCTTCCCAGCAGCCCTGCAAAGCTAGAGCCCATCCTACAGCTAAGAGAGCCCAGCCAGACAGGGAGTGACCTGCTCAAGAGTACACCCCAAATTGGTGGTGGAGGTAGGCTTTGAACTCGGGACTGTCTGACTCCAAAGCTGGTGTTCTTACCTGCCTCACAGTCAGCAGAGATCCCGCAGCTTTGATGTATTTCAAACCCACAGCCTCATCCTTCCCATGCCTGCTTAAATTGCTGCTTTGAGTGAGAGAACCAAAAGCCAAGGAGAGAATGTGGTGGGTGATGACGGGTCATCGCTGGAGAAACAGAACCCCAGGTAACAGATCCTGGGTGGGAATCCTGGGGGCAGGTCACCTCCTTCCAAAACCTTCTCGTCTCCCCTGACCTCCTGATGCGATGAGTTTCTCTCCCAGCTCCCCTGGCTGTCAGTCACACCATTTGCCTCAATCTGTCCTCCTCTATCTTTGTCTAACGTTGGTCAGTCTCTTGGCTGGGAGACACGGTTGGGTGTGAGGGCAGGAGGCAGGACTGACACGAATAAGCACTTGCTAAGTGCAGCATCTCTAAACCTTGCTTTTCTCTGTTCAGTGGGGTAACTGTCCCCTCTGTGACGTCTGATGAGATTCAGCTGCAAAGCACCCAACTCAGGATCCCCATGACTCCGGGGCAGGGCCGAGGTGAGGCTTAACTCAGGGACTGACAGCAGGGGGCTGAGGGGGTGAAACTGCCCTGAGCCCCGGGCCCACCACAGTACACCTGCCCAGTTAGTATTCCAGGAATTTGCCACATAGTACTCCCTGCTCTGGGTTTGAATTTTGGCTCTTTCTATGCTTTGGGGCATATCATTTTGCCTTTCTGAGCCTCAGCTTCCTTTATAAAATGGCTATTTTACATTCTGCCTTGCTAGCCTGTGTCTCCAGACTCCTGGAGCACCCCACCCCTCAAACCAGAGACCCTGGGCACTAGCACCCTGTGGTGTGGACAGGCAGGGCCTCACTGAGGAAGCAGGTGCCTCTAGCTCTGGGGCAGTGGAGGGAGGGAGGAACGGTGAAGAGAAGGGGGAGCTGGGAGAGGGACTAACAAGGTGATGCACTCAATTCTACCACCCACTCCCTGCCCCCCATGAGAGCCCCTGGGGAAACTGGCCCAGCCTGGGTGGGTCCAGGATGCTGAGGCCCTGGAACCTTCCCTCAACTGCCACACCCTTTCTATATAAATTTGTCTTTTAATTGCAATAGAAGACCTGGCAAAAATCAAGGCCCACCAGGACCCAACCCTCTCAGCTTTTGTGCTGTCTTCTTTTCTACCTAGTTTGGTGTCCTTTTCCCAAGCAGCTTCCTGTCTCCATTCTAGTTGCACAGCACTTTCATCTGTTCAAACTGCTTTGGGTCTGGTGCTTCACTCGTCCTTCCACAACAAACTGCAAGGTGAGCAGGGAGGGCGGAAAGAATGTCCAACGGAGGTGCAGAGGGGTCAGGTCACATGGCCAAGGGTCTCCTGCTGGTGATGAAGGCTGGGGTGGGGCGGGGCAGGGAATCTAATGAGAGAAAGTTGCCTCAACTCATGCACCTAGGTCAGCCCACAGACAAAGGAAACACACAGGCGGAAGGGACAGAAAAGACAGCCCCCGGATTCTCATCTCAAAATATTTAATTTTGCTTTGAAAAGGATACATTCCCGGCTTCCCTCCCCACCACATCACTCCAGCCCACTGGCAGCAACACACTCTCTCTCTCACACACACACACATACACACACGCACACACGCACGCACGCACAGCAGGCCAAGGGGCTACAGTCTGTTTCTGTCTGCTCCAGCTGGGAGGGAGGGATTTTCTCCTCACCTCCTCCCTTCAATAAACATAAAGGAGAGAGGGGCCCACTGCAAGGCCGACTCCCAGGGAGGGGAACGCAGAGCCCCACACGCACCAGCACATCACATGCACTTAGAAAAATAAACCCAAGTGGTGTTCTGACATCCCCAACTCTATAAGACAGCAATGTCCACCTGGAAATTCATCTTTGCCATTTTCTAGAAAAATTTATTGCACTAAATTAACAGATGTTAAAGGCGTTCTGGGGTCAGGCTTTGCAGTGAAAACCTGGAGCTCCTTGGCCCTCTGTACACGGAGCACAGCTCCCAGGGCCTGAGTGGGAGACTGGCCAGGACAAGGGGCCTGCCATCGCCGCTGCCCACTCCTGGTGCCCTGCCTTGGGCCTAGAGTCACAGCAGCCCCTCTCAGCAAGGTGATGCTTACTTACTCAGAGTTTAGGTTCACTGCCAAGTGTCTTCCCCAACCTCGGGACCCAGGCAGGCAAACCCCTTCCTTAAGCCCATGTTAAGTTACCTGGATCCCCCATAAGGCTGCTGTCTGTCTGAAAAGAGCATTCTCTCTAAATAAATGTATTTTACTTAGATACATAAATGTACATCTGGATATACATTTATTTTATGCATTTACTTGCCACATCCTAGCTCACTCACAATTTATCTGTTCTGAGGTTACACTGAGGCTGCTGCGAAGCTGAAGAGAGGCCATGTAGGAAGCAGGCGGCACTTCCAGCCCATCCAGGACCCACAGAGAGCTGTTCAGTCAGCATCTCTAGCCTCCAGTGCTTTTTAGAAAATGTCAAAAATCTGAACACAGGAACCTCAGTCCTTGTCAACCCCAAGATGAAGTGGGTTCAGAAGGGAGTGAAGGACACTCCCATTCTCGGGACAGAAACTAAGCCAGCACCAACCCTCTTCTTCTGTAAGGACCGATTATTGGGCTAAGGAAGGAGACAAGCTTACCTGAGCACTTCTTTTCCCCAAAATGTCAATGTCCATGGACATCTCCTTCCTGTCCCTGCCAGGGTCCTGACTCAAGGAGGCTCTTCTAAAAGAGTCCAGCATCCACACTTTTTCCAAAGGAAACACTCTGAGAAGGAACCAGACAGAGCTGGTTTGAAAAGCCCATGCGTGGGCTGAAAAGGAAGGACACCAAACAGGCCAAAGGCGACATCAGGCCGTCATCCCACCCACTGGAGTCAGGACATGGACTCCATCCAGAGATGAAGTTGTCCACCCTTTAAAAAAAAATAAAACCGAAAAGCACAAACCATACACTTTCTGGCCAAAGAAAATGAAGAGCTCTTACGCTCTTCTACCAATAACAAAATGAGAGCTGCCCTCTTGATGAGCTGCCAGACCAGAGGGAGAGTGCCCGGGTGGGCAAGCTGCCCGGGGCAGGACACTGACATGCCGGATGCAACTGCCCTGTCTGTGGTTACAACAGAGTGAGAAGTGTGTACATGGTCTTAACAAGCCAAAAAGTAAGTCAGGGTCTGGGGCAGGGGATAGGGTGACTTGGCTTCAGGGACCCTGATCAAGTCCCCCACAGAGGCAGGTCCCTTGTGGCTGTGGCAGGCCCCTGGGGTGCGGTCCTTGGCCCGTGGGTGGCTTCCCCCAGTCTTAACATCTGTGTTTATGAAAAGTTTTTAGAGGCCAAGGCCCAGGACTCTGAGCCACCACTGTAAATAAAGCCAGTGCTGAGGATGGCAGAGCACACCCACTGCCTCCGAGTCCTCTTTACCACAGGCTGCCTGTCCTGAGCAAATACACACCTCCATCTGGAGGGTGCCCCGCTGACCAAAAAGGGCAGAAGATTCTGGAATTTCCTCTAGGAATCCGGGCAGAGCAAAAGCACGAGTCCAGCTAGACACAAGAGAAAGAAGTGGCCGCGACATAGAGGAAGCCACAGTTGAGAGACTCTCTCTGCACCACAGCCAAACTTGTGTGTGGGAGCAAAGCCAGTGGAGCCTTCTACCCCTTAAGAGCTGCACGGTGCTCTCAACTACCCGACTCAGCTGCCCTGCTGGCACAGGAAGAGGCCCTGAAGCAAGACGGGGAAGCCCTTGTCTACCTGCAGGGAGAATGGATTCTGGCCTGGCCACATGAGTGAGCAGAACAAGAAAAAAGGGCATTTCTCAAGAAAACATGCCCAGATCTTATGCCCACAGCAGGAGGCGGATTGTGGAGGCCAGTTTTCTAAACACCATGCGGAAGCTGTATCTTGGGTTCCAAAGGTAAAGCTTCCTAGATGAGGAGAGTTTTCCTTTTCAGTCCAAGGTAAAATTGGTTACTGGGTGAAAAGAAACAGCAGGCCCAGAGGCCTAGCCTAAAGGAAAATCAAGAGATTCCAGAGGCCTTACCAAGGGACCCAGAGAGAGAAAACGAACAGACCTCCTTCTGCATGGGTCACCAGAGCTCAGAGAACAGTAGCCTGGAGTCTCTTCTCCACGGCAGGTGACATGCAGAGAGAGGCCATCATTAGCATGTCCTCTGGCATCCAGATGTCAGGCCTCAAAGCCACAAGTGAAATGAATGGTTGGTGCATTTCTGCTGCAGGCCCAGACCCCAGCCCCATCCCCACTCTTGACGCCTGCCACCCTCGCAGACACTAACCAAGGAGCTGGCCTGTCTTTCCAACTCCAAGGAAAATGGGCTGGATGTTTTCTCAAAGGCTTTCCAGGGAAGGCGAGGTGACACACCCCACCTGGAAATGTATCTGCCACCTGAGAAGGTGCAAGAGCGATGACGTCAGGACCCATTCTGCAGCAACAGCCCTTGGCAGCCCTGGCTGGAGCAAAGGGAGAGCTGAGGAAAGCCTGAACGCCCTGGGAAAGGGGAGAGCTGGGTTCCAGGGTGCCCTTTCGAGTCAACTGGGACATCCGAGAGGAGAAACTCAGGCTGATTCACCGTCTGTGGATTCTCCCACGTCCTGTCAGTCAGGAGGCTGCACCAGGGAAGCCCCATGGCTCTGACCACATTACAATGACGCTTCGATGTGAAGGCTCCTGGGGCAGGTGTGCCACTGGCTGCTGATGGTCATTAGTCTCCACACGTGTGCGGAGTTTCAGGGAACCCCCAGACAGAGGTCTGAAGTGCAGGCAGCACCCTGCCCAGGCAGGGGGCGCAGGTTACAAGGGCCCATACTTGGTCTCATACTTGGACACGATGGTCTTGCACTTGCCCACCTCCTTGCGCAGCTCGGCCACCTCCGTCCGCAGGGCCGTGTTCTCCTTCTCCAGGAAGGCCGCCCGGATGGTGATCTGGTTCTCCTTCAGGCGCCGGGCATCGCGCGACCGCTTGGCTGCCACGTTGTTTTTCTTGCGTCTTGTCCAGTACTTCTCATCCTGTGGGGAAGTGCCTTCCTTGGGTCTCGTATCTTTCCCACCACTCCACCCCCCACCCCTTCCTACCTCATCTGGTATGGCCAGAACCAAATGTGGAACCCAGGTGAGGAGCTGGCAAGTGCCAAGGCACACAGAGTGGCAGTGTCCTTTTCCCAGGGAGGCAGACCAAGAAGCAGTGCCCTTGGGTGGAATCCACAGTAGAGGGAGGGAGACCCCATTTGCTGGAAGCTGCTGAAGCAGAGTGCTGTCTATATGGCCTCGGGCATGTTGGGACTGGTAAAGAGCCTGGACTAGGCTTAATCCCCTGAGTTAAATCTTGGTTCTGCAATTTACACGCTGTGGAACCATGCAAGTTCCTTAACCGCTCAATGTCTCGGGTCCCTTATCTTTACAATGGGGATAATAACAGTACTGCCTCTTTGGGTTGTTTGAGGACTAAATGTGCTAATTTATATAAAATGCTTACAGCAGGGCCTGGTCGACTGTAAGTGCCATGTAAACGTTTGCCACTATGACCTTATCAATGTCTCAGAAACACCCTGAGGCAATATAGTTTTTCACATTTTACAGATGAGGAAGCTGAGGCAAACAAAATCTTAAGTGGCAAAGCGGAGACTGAATCTAGGATTGCCTGATTCCACAGCTTGAATGAAAAGTCCTCCCTGTGAGTAAAACTGTGTATCGTCGCCTTCCAGTGCAGCTCCTACAGAACCCTTAGTTTGAGAATTGCTTGCTCCTCCCTGGGGATGGTCACAGACAAGCTATCTTTTGTCCTTCCAAGCAAGGGCTTGTTCAACGCCTGTTCCTGTGGCCTAGTGAGCCCCTGTCTGAAGGCTGGGCTAAAGCCAGCACAGCAGAAGCCTCAGCATAGCTGGTGGCCCCGGCAAGGAAAGAGAAAAACCACAGGGAGTCACAGTGAGCCCAAACACTACCAGACTCCCTTTATTTCTTACAGATAGATGCAGGACTGGACTCTGTGCACTGAACTCATGTTTTCTACATAGTGTCAATGTAGAAAGAGGGAAGGGCCTTCAAGTAAAATCAAATGAGAAGACAGACAGCCCCTAGACTTCTGGGCAAGCCTTGCCCCTTTGCTCATGGAGGATAACAGGTTACCTTCTGCTCATCGGGGACGAAGACCTTCTTGGCCTTTTTGATCATGGGCTGGGGCTTCAGGTCCTCCTCTGCAAATTTGTGCTTCCGAGGATTGAAGAGCTCCCCGCCCGGCACGCTGGAGAGGACCAGGTCGGCAGGGTCAGGGTTGAAGTTCACATCCACCTCCACACAGTTGGGGTCGATGGGACTGGGTGTCTCCCTCTCTTTTTCCAGGGAGGATTCTGAAAGACACAAAAGGCAGGTGGTCCTGAAACAGCCCACTGGTCAGAGAAGACTCATTTCACACATTCAGACACTTGCTTGAATCTCAAGGTTGCTCAAAGCACGACCACTTAAGGGGAAGTAAACAGACTGGCTTCCAAGCCAGACCAGAACAAGATTCAACAACACAAACATAGTAAGAATTCTTCCCTTTAGGAGCAGAATGCTCAAAAAAGAAACACAGGCCCTCAAAAAGGACAGGATTTTCCAATCCCCCTTCACCTCCCCCTCAAATGTTAGGCAAAACATGAAATCATTATATCCTCTTAACTTCCTGTGGTTTCAAGTTCTCAAGTAATGAGAAATAGCTGACTCTTTCTGTGAACTCTAATGGGCTAGAGACCTGAGCTGAATGAGCAAAATGGTTTTCATTTTTGAGCACATGGAACATGTCAGTCACTGTACTGTTTAGATAGATTTAGTCTCATGACAACTCTGAAAGGGAGATGGATGTTAACCTTGTTTTACAGAATTAAGGAAACTAAGGCTCAGAGGATGAAATGGCTTTTCCAGGGTCACACTGATTGCAAATGACTGAACTAAAATTTGAATCTGGGTCTGGCTGACTCTGAATCTTTTCTGCCCCACCTGGCTGCCGCCTTTGAATGGACATTGGATTAAAGCCACTTTTGGATGTGTGAGAGATAAGAAATATTTAAAAACAACATACTTTTGGTCTACTTTGCCAATGTTATTTGCTCACAGTATGCAAAAGAATTATACAGTCAATAGATACTTATTGAACACCTCCTATATGCCAGGCACTGTCCTGGCAAAGATAAAGCAGTAAATAAAACACATAAAAACATTTTTGCTTTCATGGATGTTATTCTAGTAGGGAAGGCTGACATTAAACAATAAATTAAACAAATATATAAAGATGTTAGATGCCATGTGCATATCTGGAGGGAGAACATTACAGAAAGAGTGGTCATCAAGTGCAAAAGCCCTGAGGTAGCTGCTTGTCTGATATGTTCAAGGAACAGCCAGGCAGGCAGCATAACTGGAATGAACGAATAAAGGGGAGAATGGTAGGAGGGGTGCAGAACAAATAATGTAGGACCTTTAATCATAATAAAGCAGTGGTTCTCAACAGGCATCAATTTTGCCCTGCAAGGGACACCTGCCCACGACAGGACCGGAGGGGGTGCTATTGGCACCTCCCCTAGCCCAATAAAAAATATTATCCATATCAAACTGTCAATAACATTACTGATTTTGACTTTCTTCTTGTGATAGGGTTCTGAGCAGAGGCACGACACAATCAGACTGTTTTAATGGTATCACTGAAAATAAGCTCATCGTGTCCTCTTAGAAGGGATTAATTCTAAAGAGGTCTGAGCATCAGAGAAATGAATGACCACAGGCTGACGTGGGAATTGAGGAAATCCTGGGGCCTGCCACCCCACACTGCAAGATGAGCAGCCAAGGAAATGGAAATGCTGCCCAAAGTGCAAATGGGGGTCTGGTGCCCTTCGGCAGCAAACCAATGCCAAGATGGAGCGAAGTTTCAGGAACAGGACAACAGAAAGCCCCAGGAACAAAAAGGAACAATTTATAAAAAGCACATTAAAAAAGAAGCTTGGTGAATCATTATACTGGTATTTCTTTTAGCCTCCAGTATCTCAGAGCAGCTAGAAGTTAAAACCTAAAGTTGTGGAACTGTTATCCATGTCAAACTCTGAAATCTGTTCTACAAGTAATTGTTGCTATGTGCTTTGAAATTTATTGCTTTTTTGTATATATGTTATTTTTCACAAAAAAAGAAAAAAGTTGACTGTGATGATAAATGCACAGCTACATGATGAAAAAAATTAATGTACTCGCGCACTGCATGAAAGAGTAAGGAATTTTAAATCTTAAAAAAAAAAAGATAGATGCTTGGGAATGATTCTGAGGAAACTCTTTCCCAGTAGAAAGTACTGTAGACTATAAATCCTTAAAATGACTGCTGGAGGAGGAGGGAGTAGGGAGGGAAAGCTAATAGGTCTGCTGGTAATTCTCCTGCAACATTCTTCTCTGAGATCCCTCTTCACAGAAGATGTCGAAATTAAAATCCAAAGCTGACAACTAGACCTCCCATATCCTGCAGGTGGGGGTACAAATAGACAGCCACCTTGTCACTTTTAGGCTGTACCTAAAAAAGCTGGAGACAGGCGTGTCCAGCGATCCAGGCATGCCACTCCTGGGTACATGTCCAAAAGAGAAGCACACTTGTAGTCACTAAGGGAGCTATACACACATGCTCACAGCAGCCCTCCTCATAGTTGGGCCAAAATGAGAAACGCCCCAACTGCCCATGTAAAATGGATGGACTGTGTTACGTTCGTAAAAAGGGATATTATTCAGCAATGAACATGAATAAACTACTGCCACAGCATGGATGACTCTCACAAGGCTAAGGGAAAGAAACGAGACACCAAAGAACATATACTACTTCTCTATTTTCTACAGAAGGAACAGAAAACCCATGGTGAGGAAGTCTACTTTCTTATCTACCATGTGTACAATTCCTTGCTATAAATCTTATTTCATCTGTACTGTGATTTTTCTTTCTGTCAACAGGGTATGCAGTAAATATATTCTGTAAATGTATTCTGTTAGTGAAAAAGAATCAGATACCCAACAATTTATACGTATACTATAAAGCTAGCTAAAAAAAATTATAATGCAAGAGAAAGAATATGAAATTTATAACAGTTAAAAATAAAAAGAGAACAAAGAATACAATTCCCTTTATAGAAACTTCAGCTACAAGCAAAACTAATCTTGGGAGATGGGAACAAGTGATGACCTTTGGAGAGAAGTGACAGAATGGGGTCCCAGAGGGTCTTCTGGGAGGCTGGCAGTCTAGTCTCTGATTTGGCAGTTACGGGAGTGGGTTCACTTTGAGAAGACTCGCTGAGTTGTATACTTACGACTGGGACACTTTTTCTGCACTTCAATTAACAAGGTTTACTTACAAATAAAATCAAAAGCAGACGCCCTAGGTGGTCCAAGGTACAGAGAGGGGGCTCGGTTCCACTCTGCCCCCCACCTACACGTGGAACCCAGCCCTCTAGGACAACTTAGCCAGCACTGAAACGAGCTGCCTTCAGATGAGAATTCTACTGAAATCTGCTGAAGCCTCTAGAATGAGCTGCCAGTTTACAGAAAAACAGAAAAACCAAGAACAGGGGCAGAGGAACACGTGAAATGGCACTAGAGAGATACAGTCAGCAAAATCCAGCATGTTGGAAACTATGGAACAAGCGATTTGGTTTCGTCAACAAATAAAACACAAAGAAGGGGTGCAAGGATAGTTCAGTGGCAGAATTCCTGCCTGCCATGGGGGAGACCTGGCCCATGTACTTCTCCCCAACAACAACAAAAAATGCAAAGAGAGGAAGAGAGAGGGAGCTCATAGATCACTAGAGTTTCAAGAGAATTATCAACCAAATGTAAGGTCTTGGCCTTGTTTGGATGTGGATTCAAACAAACTGTAAAACACTAATATTTAGGAGACAACTGTGGAAATTTAACTGCTGATGGGTTTGTTGTCAATTTCAGAGGGAAAGTGGTATTTTTGTTAGTTTTTAGAAAAGAATCCTAATATTTTAGATACATATTGAAATATTTATGGGTGAAATGATACAACGTTTAGGATTTGATGGAAAATAATCAGGTGGGGGAATGGGAAGGGATACAGAAAACAATGCAGGCTATGAGTTAAGAATTGTTGAAGCTGAATGATGGCTGCATGGAGGTTTATAATACTTTTTCATTTGTTTGGAAATTTTTTCAAAAGTGTTTATTAAAAAAAACTTTAAAAGAAGTTTCCTAAGAGCCACCAGCCTGTCTGCCTCTGAGCCCATAGAAAGCTTTGCAGACTCCCCCAGATCATGCCTCCTCTGGTGAGTCTATGTCTAAGGGGTCTGGAAAGAAACAAACCAGCCCACCCTCAGAGGTAAAAGAGAAAAAGGAGACAAAGCTGAAGGAAGGACCCTGAAGATGATGCCTGTCCTGGCCAGATGGTGGGTCTGCCTTTTTGGTGCCAGTGATGAGGCAGTACCCGGGTACAGAGTCAAATATCCTGGGTTCTGCCACCACGACCTACCAGCTGTGTGACCGTGGGCAAGTTACTGAATGTCTCTATAACTCAATTTTCTTATCTATAAAATGAGGCTAACAGTACCATTCTCAAAGTTTTTTTTGTGAGGACTACATTGTAATACTTGCACGTGTAAGTAGTGCTAAATAAATGTTGGTTGCTATTATCATAATCATTGCCTGTGATTCGTGTTACTTTGCAGCAAAGTGCAGGTGGGGGTAAGGAGCAGCAGCAAGGAAATGCAGGGATTTCTCTGCAGCAGAGCCTCCGACTGGATGGGCTCCCACCCTACCGTCCTGACCATCTGCATCACACCAACCACCACAGTGGCTCTGACTGCCGCTGCTGTGGCTACTATTTTTATCTACAGCCTCAGGGGACAGAGCTGAAGGGTGGGGAGCAGAGGGTTTCTGCACATGGCAGGCCCACCGGGACCTCCTCTTGGAGAAGGAACGTGTGCAGTAGGAAGCTGCCCTAAGGCCTATCACCAACCTGTGCTGGACACAGTTTCAGGGGGCTGAAAGACAGCAGTGGAGGAGGACGGTGGGGATGCCGTGGAGGAGCTGGCCGACTCCTTCCCTTCCAGTTCAGCCACAGGCAGCAGCAGGTTCTGGACCAGGTGAGTGGGGCTGGCAGGGATGCCGTTCTCCAGCAGGAATTCGTCCAGGTCCATGTACTCCAGGTGGAAGGACTCGCCGTCATAGGGGATGGTCTTGTCCCAGATGGGTGGCATAAGGGAGGCTGAGACGGCCATGGTGCTGGCCGCTGCCGCCTCGTCCTCCTCCAGCTTTTCCTTCCCCTTTTCCTTATCTGCAGACACAAAATCTATGATGAGACACCACACCAGAGGTTAACTCCAACCCAGGACGTGAGCAGTGAGCTGCAAGGGGCTGACCCATCTCTCTGGGAGTCCTCACTCCATCTCTTGCATTTCAAGAGCTCACTGTGTTCTGTGATTTTAACCTGGGGCCTGAACAAGGCCTGGCTGGTCTCCTTCAGAGATAGTACTGTGCCCTCATCCATGCCTAGGTTACCAGATCGCTCACCACAAGCTCTGAGGCCTCATGTGGCCCTAAGGTTAACATAGAAGGGGCTGTAGGAGTAGCATCTGCAGGAGAGAGGTTTCAAGGAAGGAACTGGAATTTCTGACCCTTCTTGTTATCTTAGCACAAGAAGGGTCGAAATCCTCTGGCCAACAACTTTTGTGCTTTTTGTCTCCTCCTGTTATACTTCTCCCTAGCAAGTGAGCCTAGGGCTTGAATCCCAGCTCTGCCACCCACTTCCTGTGTGATACGTGACCTTAGCCATGTTATTTAACCTCTCTGACTCTCTGAGCCTCAGCGAACTGTGCTGTAAATAAGGATAAAGCTGTCTCTTTTATGAAGAGAGATGGCATTTGAAAGTGCTTTGCAGGCTGCCTGGCACATGGTAAGTGTCCATTATTATTGGGAGCTTGTTGAAGCAGGGACTATGTCTAATTTTCTTCTAGATCTGGGGGCCAGCACCAGGCCGGGCAGACAGGAGGCCATGGGAAAATGTATACTTATTGCAGGAATGAATGCTGGATTTGCAGATTTCCTTCAGACTGATTAGCTAGAGAGGGCCTGGAGCTGTCTTTTCAGGACCTTTTCCTCAGCAACCATCTCAAGAACCCCTATCCTTGAATCAGCAGGAAAGACAAGGTAGGCATTCTGGGAAGGCGAGGGGTAAAGCTAAAGAAAAAAGCCTGCTCTCACTCAAAGCATAACTAATCAATTCGTGGGATCTCACCTGGCTATCTCAGTCAAAAAGTTACACAAGTGGATGTTCAACAGAGGGCAAAGGAAAGACAAGAAAGAAATAGGCTGGAAAGAAATCAAAGTAATAGGGAGGACTATCAAAAAAGTAGAGATAAAATCAAGATAAGTTCATACGGGTTTTCAAAATTGAGGGAGACAACTTTGAACTCTGGATAGTGAAGTGAAAGGCAGAAATCAAATACGATCACAATGAAAATAAAACCAGTCACAAAAGGACCCCTAGATCACAGACAGCCAAAAAAGCAATCTGTTGGTCCAATAAAAATGGACACACCCAGTGAATTAAGAAGATGGAGGTGTGGCTAACAGAACATGGCCATGGCTTCTAGTACAAATTAACTTGAATTCCTACAACTCCTTTCGGTATCAGGTTTTGGTATGAAACCAAGTGGGAGGTAAGAGAGCCAAGTCCTGATGGCTGGTTGGCCAGCTGGTCTCCCTGCCCTCCTCCTCTGAGGTCGACTCCACATTCTGTTCAGCCACGACGATGACCCAGGTTGGGTGGGGTTACTTGGGATCAAAGCAGGTAAGAGAAAAGAGCAGTTATATTGAAGGACGAGCAGCAGTAAGTCTCAGGTTTTGCCTGGCCTGAGCAAATAAGGATATTTTAAACGAGAGTTCTGATTTAAGATACCTGTGTAAGATAGAGCTTTAGTTGTAAGGGGTGATAAAGAGCTAGGTCTATCACTCAGGTCACAGGGACCAACACCAAGGGTTGCCAGCATGATATGGCTGAAAGAGCCCCCGTCTGAGAGCGTTAAGGCCTAGCTGTGTGACCCTGGGAAAGCACCCTCACCTCTCTGATCCTCAGCTTTCCTCATATGGGAAGTGGGGGTAATGCACTAATGATAGCTGTGAAGACTAAATGAGATCAGATGGTGTACCGAGTGCTCCGTTGAGGCTCTGCAAATGTATGGGAGGACTATCTTATGGATGGTTATTGGCTGGTCATTTTGACCAAGAACCTGCCAGGTCTGGACACCTGTGCCCACAGCCTACCTCAGTCCCAGATGTGGAGCAAAATTATTTATAACCCAACAGTGACAGCCATAGGATGGCTCAGAACACATCTAGGAACAGAAGAGAAATGGCATTTTTAAAGAGAAAATTAATTCCCCAGACAGGCAATTCAGAGGCTCATACTGTCCCAATCCCTGGTCCTTGGAAATTCAAAGTTCTCAGAATGAAAGCATACCTCATCATACCTAAAATCTCACAATAGGTGGCACTCCTACTGCTCCCTGAACCTCATATTCCCAGGCCAAGAAACAAGGCCAAACCTGCTTTCCCGAAGTGCCCTAGGGATTTTTGTGACCTACGAAATAAGACAAAGCTCAGCTGGCCATTGTGGCCCTAAAGTCTAGGGTCAGCCCCAAACAATGACGGGAAGGGCCTCAGTGGCCTCTCTAACCCTCAACCCTATACCTGTGCCCCCAATTCCCTTCAAGGTGTCTGGACCCCTTTTCCAGACACCCCCCCCCCCATCTCAGCAAGAACCCTCAGACACATCTCCAGAAAATCTCCAAGGTGTACCTAGTAGCTGGGGACGCTCACCCACGGGGATGAAGACTCGGTGTTCCTTCCAGGAAGGGGGGCTGGCCATACACAAAGGCAACCCACTGCTGTACAGAAGTGCTTCTCAAACTTTAGTGGACTTAAGAATCATGGGAGAAGGAATAAAGGGGTGAACTGGATGTTCGATAAAATGCAAACTCCTGTCCTAGGAGCTGCAGAGTCAGTGAAGGGTGGGGCCCTGGAACCAGCATTTTAAACAAGCATCTCAAGCGTTTTGGTTTCAGGTGTCCCCAGAGATGGAGCATAAGGTAGATAGCTGTCATCGACCATCCATCAAATTCAATAATCCCTTCCGAACGTCCCAATCTCCCCTCCTGACCCT
>PVIY010053930.1:0-14451 GCA_004026745.1 Myrmecophaga tridactyla | reverse complement strand
AAGCAGGAATGGGGCCTGTCTCCTCTGAGTTCTCCTTAAAAGGCTTCCCATGATCAGATTTAGCATCACTAATTGCAGAAGACACTCCTCTTTGGCCGATTACAAATGGAATCAGCTGTGGATGCAGCTGACGTGATCATGACCTAATCCTATGAAATGTCCTCATTGCAACAGACAGACCAGCGCTTGCCCAATCAGATAAACAGGTACCACAACTTGGCCAAGTTGACACGTGTCCCCAACCATGACAGATATCATCTAACACCCATTAGAATGGTCATTGTCAAAAAAACAGAAAATGACAAGTGCTGGAGAGGATGTGGAGAAAGAGGCACACTTATCCACTGTTGGTGGGAATGTAAAATGGTACAACCACTCTGGAAGGCAGTTTTGTGGTTCCTCAGGAAGCTAAATATAGAACTGCCATATGATCCAGCAATCTCATTTCTAGGTATATATCCAGAGAACCTGAGGGCAAAGATACAAATGGATATTTGCACACCAATGTCTACCAATGGATGAGTGGCTAAACAAGCTGTGGTGCACACATACGATGGAATATTATGCAGCTGTAAGACAGAAAAAAGTCATGAAGCATATAACAAATTAGATAAACCTTGAGAACATTATGCTGAGTGAAATTAGCCAGAAACAAAAGGACAAATTATGGTATGGTCTCACTAATATAAACTAACATTAATGAATAAAAATTGAGAGTTGAGGTTAATAACACAGGTTATCAGGAGATAGAAATGAGGTAGTGTGCCATTTGAGTCTGTGGTGAATCCCAGAGGAGCCATGTCCTTTAATCCTTATTCATTATTCCTGGCTGGGAGCTTCTTGATTGTTCCCATGGAGTGTGACTCACCTGACTGTGGATGCTAACTTTTGATTAGAGGGAGATGTGATTCCACCCATTCCAGGTGGGCCTTGACTGGAATCCTTTAAAAGAGGAAATATTTTGGAGAGAGTTCCTTTTTAGAGCGATGGGTGAACCACAGCAGAGCTGAGCAGACCCACAGCAGAGCCATAAGTCTGAAAGCCCATGCCGCCAGAGACATTTGGAGATGACGAAGGAATACATCCCTGGGGGAGCTTCGTGAAGCCAGGGGAGAAAGCTGAGAGACTTCACTTTGTGCCCTTCCAGATGAAAGAGAGATCCTGAACTTCACTGACCTTTTTTAAGTGAAGGTAACCTCTTGTTGGTGTCTTAATTTGCACACTTTTATAGACTTGCTTTAATTGAGACATTTTCTCAGCCTGAGAACTGTAAACTAGCAACTTTTTACATTTCCCTTTTTAAAAGCCATTCCATTTTTGGTATATTGCATTCTAGCAGCTAGCAAACTAGAACAGGTAGAGACCGGGCATTTGGTTATGAAGGAATACAGATTGTGCAAAAGGACTGACTGTAAAAATTCAGAAATGGATAGATAATACTACCTGATTGTGGCACAATGATACAAGGGTACTGAATGAAGCTGAATGTGAGTATGACTGAGCGAGAAGCATTGGGAGGAGGTATGAAACAAGCAGGAAAGATAGAGGATAAAGTCTGAGACAGTATAACTTAGGAATGCCTACAGTGGACAGTGATGATGATTAAATGTACAAATAAAAAATGCTTTTGTATGAGGGAGAACAAATGAATGTCAACATTGCAAGGTACTGAAAATGGATGGTATACAGGAAAAAGTACAGTCAATGCAAGCTAGAGTCTTTAGTCAGCAATAACATTTTAATATGCTTCCACTGAATGGAACAAAGGCATTATGCCAAAACTATATGTCAATGGGGGGAGGGGGTTAGGGGAGGGTTACGGATTCTTTGTGGAAGAAAAGGAAATGTCTTCATATAGTTTATTGTGGCAAAGGCATATCTATATACTTAGATTGGATTGTGTAAGAATGTAAAACTTTAAGAATGAGCAGAGTAAAACAAGTGCTAGAGAAATGCAGAGAAAGGGAAATGAGAGGTGTAACCCTTCTAGAGGGCAGTGTGTTGGTTCCACAGGAGGCTAGGGGTGAAGTTGCCATATGATCCTGAAGCCCTGTTGCTCAGCATATACCTGGAGGAACTGAGTGTGGGGATACAAGTGTACATTTGCAGACTGGTGTTTGTCACAGAAGTGTTTGGATTCAAGATGGATGGAGGTGGCCTAGAGGTATAACGACTAAGGAATGGAGAGGGTAACTATGGTATATCCACACAATGAACTACTGAGCAGCTGCAAGAAGTAATGAAGTTGTGAGACAGCTAGGTGAATGAACCTTAAGGATTGAATGTTGAATGAAATGTCTGAAATAAAAAGACAAATATTATCATGCCTCACTCATATAGACTAACTATAATATAGAAATTTTGGGGCCTATGGTAAAGAGACCTAGATTGTAAGCATTTATAGCAGTCACATATATTCAGGAGCTGTAACTGTTATTTCTAAATTCTGTGATACTGAGCTGTTTGTATATAACCTGGTCATTCCCAGAAACTTTAGGTATTTATATTACACCTGAGACTCAGAGTTATAGCGCTGAAGCTATGAAAGTCAGCAGTACTCCATAAAAGAGCTAGCAATATGATGGAAGCTGATCTGGAAAGAACAGCATTAGAGCAGAAACAGGGTAAAGGATGATATTGTTCATATTTTAAAACTTCAACTCCTCTGTGAGACCAAAGGGAGAGATGTTCATTTGGTGCAAAATTTATATTTTGGGTAGTGCATTACCTAATTTAACTTGTATGGTCAGTTTAGTAAACAATGTAAGTACATGGAATCTTGAATATAGCATGAGATTTTGTTGGTTTGTCCAGGTTAGTGTGATATCCTGATATATCCCAGAGTAATTTGGGCAGTGAATAAAGAAGAATTTGCAAATTCCCCTTGGAGACTGGCGAGAAAGGAAGAAATATTCTACTTCCCCATTTGGAGAATTTCTCACATTCTCACAAGCAGTGGGGACAACTAAATCAATATGCCAAGCCCTTGATCTTGGGCTTTGAAACTTATTTCTGCAAAGAACAGGCTAAGCCTACTTAGAATTATGCCTAAGAGACACCCCCAGAGAACCTCTTTTGTTGCTCAGATGTGGCATCTCTCTCTAAGCCAACTTGGCAGGTGAATTCAGTACCCTCCCTCCTACATGGAACACGACTCCCATGGTGTAAATCTCCCTGGCAATGTTGGACAGAACTCCCAGGATTCACCAGGACCCAGCATCAAGGGAGTGAGAAAGCCTTCTTGAACAAAAAGGGGAACAGAGAAAGGAAAATAAAGTTTCAGTGGCTGAGATATTTCAAACAGAGTTGAGAGGCTATCATGCAGGTTATTTTTATTATTATTATTTGTATGCTGTATGGTGAGGGTCACATTTCATTATTTTTCTGTGTAAGTATCTTGTTACTGCAGTACCATTTGCTGAATTTTTGTTGTTTGTTTTTTTTTTTTTTTTGTTTTGCTTGTTTGTCTGTTTGGGAAGTGCATGGGCCAGTAATTGAACCCTGGTCTCCTGCATAGCAGGTGAGAATTCTACCACTGAACTACACTTGCACCCCCACTTGAGGTTATTGTTATGCATTAAATGGATATCCCTTTTTATTTTATGGTGTATTAGAGTGGCAGGAGGAAAGTACCTGAAACTGTTGAGTTGTGTTCCAGGATCCTTGATTCTTGTAGATGATTGTATAAAGATAATTTTTATAAGTGTGACTGTGTGATTGTGAAAACCTTGTGTCTGATGCTCCTTTTATCCAGGGCATGGAAGGATGAGTAAAATATATGGATAAAGAATAAATATATAATATTGGGAATAAGGGGCAAAATAAATTTGGTAAATGGAAATACTAGTGGTCAGTGAGCAGGAGGGATAAGTGGTATGGTATGTATGAGCTTTTTCCTTTTCCTTTATTTCTTTTTCTGAAGTGATGCAAATGTTCTAAAGAGTGATCATGGTGTTGAATACACATGTGTGATGATATTGTGAGCCACTGATTGCACACCATGTATGGACTGAGTGTGTGTGAAGATTTGTCAATAAAAATATTAAAAAAAAAAGAAATGGTAGAGGGGGCATAATTACTGACCCCACAGAAATAAAGGAGATGATAAGAGAATACAATGAGCAACTGTATGCTAATAAACTAGACAACATAGAAAAAAATGGACAGTTTCCTATAAAAGTATGAACAATCAACATTGGCTTGAGAAGAAATAGATGACCTCAACAAACCAATCACAAGTAAAGAGACTGAATCATCATCCAGATGCTCCTCAAAAAAGAAAAGTCCAGGACCAGATGTTTTCATATGTGAATCCTACTAAGCACTTAAGAAAGAATTAGTACCAATCCTGCTCAAACTCTTAAAAAAAATTGAAGAGTGAAATCTACCTAACTCATTATATGAAGCCAACATCACCCTAATACCAAAGTCAGACAGGGATACTGCAAGAAAAGTAAACTATAGACCAATCTCTTTAATGTATATAGCTGTAAAAAAAAAATAAAAGGCATCCAAATTAGAAAAGAAGAAGTAAACTCGCACTGTTTGCAGATAACATGATACTGTACTTTGATAATCCCTCCAAAAAACACAGCAAAACTACTAGAGCTAATAAATGAGTACAGCAAAGTGGCAGGGCACAAGATCAACAGTCAAAAATCAGTAGTGTTTCCATGCACAAGTAGTGAACAATCTGAGGAGGAAATCAAGAAAATAATTCCATTTACAATAGCACCAAAATAATCAAATATTTAGGAATAAATTTAATCAAGGTCACAAAAAAAAACTATATACAGAAAACTACAAGAAATTGCTAAAAGAAATCAAAGAAAACCTAAGTAAATGAAAGGACATACCATGTTCATAGATTTGGAAGACTAAATATAGTTAAGATGTCAGTTCTACACAAATTGATTTATAGATTCAATGTGATAATCAAAATAACAATTAAAATCCCAACAGTTTACTTTGCAGGAATAAAAAAACCAATAACCAAATATATTTGGAAGGGCAGAGTGCCCTGAAAAGCAAAAAAATATCTTCAGAAACAGAAACAATGTGGGAGTTCTCAGACTACCTGACCTTAAAGCATATTACAAAGTTACAGTAGTCAAAACAATATGTTACTGGCATAAAGATAGCTATAATGACCAGTGGAATCAAATTGAGTGTTCAGAAATAGACCCTTTCATTTACAGGCAGTTGATTTTTGACAAGGTGGTCAAGTGAACTCAAGTGGGACAGAGCTGTCTCTTCAATACATGGTGCTTGGAGAACTGGATATCTATATGCAAAAGAAAGAAAGAAGATCCCTAAATCACACCTTATAAAAAATTAACTCAAAATGGATCAGAGACCTAAATATTTGAGTTAATACCATAAAACTCTTAGAAGAAAATGCAGGGAAATATCTTATAGATCTTGTGTTAGGAGGTGGTTTCCTAGACCTAACACCCAAAGCATGAGCAATGAACAAAGAAATAGATAAATGGGATCGCCTCAAAATAAAACACTTGTGCATCAAAGTATTTTATCAGGAAAGTAAGTAGGCAGCTTATACAATGGGAGACAATATTTGGAAACTGCATTTCAGATAAATGTTTAACATCCAGAATATATAAAGAGATTCTACAACAACAAAAAGAAAAACAACCCAGTTGAAAAATGGGCAAAAGACATGGATAGACACTTTTCCAAAGAGGAAATACAAAAGGCTCAAAAATATATGAAAAGATCATCAAGTTCACTCACTATTAGGGAAATGCAAACCAAAACCACAATCTTGTCACACTCAATAGAATGGCCACTATAAAATAAAAACAAAACAGGAAACTACAGTGCTGGAGAAGATGTGGAAAAGAGGCACACTTATTCACTGTTGGTGGGAATATAGACTGGTGCAACTTCTCTGGAAAGCAGTTTTGTGGTTCCACAGGAAGCTAAGTATAGTATTACCATGTCACCCAGCACTACCATTAAAGTTTATATTTGGGGGAACTGAAGGCAAGGACATGAGTGACATTTTCATGCCAATGTTTATAGTACACCAATTGAGGAATTAACTGCTCACCTGGAAGAACTAGAGAAAGAACAGCAAACTAACCCCAAAACAAGCCCAAGACAAAGAGAAGGAAAGAAACAATGAAGATTAGAGGCAGAGAACATGAAAATAATAGAGAATCAACAAAACCAGAAGCCGATTCTTTGGGAAAATCAAAAAAATTCTTGTATCCTTAGCCTAGTTGATAAATTCTCTCAGTGACTGAAAATCTGAAAATATTTTAAACTCCCCCTCCCCTTTTTTACATGGGCAGGCACTGGGAATCAAACCTGGGTCTCTGGCATGGCAGGCGAGAACTCTGCCTGCTGAGCCACTGTGGCCCACCCTCCCCCTTGTCTTTTGAAGGACAGTTTTACTGGGTATAGAATTCTTGGTTGGCAGTTTTTATCTGTCAGAATCTTAAATATATCATACCACTGTCTTCTTGCCTCCGTGGTTTCTGCTGAGAAATCCACATATAGTCTTATTGAGTGTCCCCTGTATGTGATGAATTGCTTTTCTCTTGCTGCTTTCAAAATTCTCTCTTTGTCTTTGACATTTGACAGTCTTATTAGTACGTGTCTTGGAGTATGTCTGTTTTTATCTATTCTATTTGGGGTATGCTGCACTTCCTGTATCTGTAATTTTATGTCTTTCATAAGAGATGTGAAATTTTCAGTGACTATTTCCTCTTTTAGTCTTTCTGCTCCTTTCCCCCTCTTTCTCCTTCTGGGACACCCACAATATGTATATTCATGTGCACATGATTATGCCTAAGAGTCACCTCCAGAGAAGTTCTTTTGTTGCTCAGATGTGGCCTCTCTGCTCAAGGCAACTCCACAGGTGAACTCACTGCCCTCCACCCTATTAGGGACATGACTCCTAGGGGTGTAAATCTCTCTAGAAATGTGGGACTGGTCCTCCATGGCTGATCCTGGACCTAGCATTGTTGGAGTGAGAAATTCTTACCGACCAAAAGGGGGAAGAGGAATGAATCAAAATAAAGTTATGGTAGCTGAGAGACTTTAATTAGAGTTGAAGGGTCATTTTGGCAGTTATTTGTATGCATTATATAGATGTCCCTGTTCAGTTTTTGGTCTATTGCAATGGCTGGAGGAAGTACCTAACTCTGTTGAATTGTATTCCAATAGATTCTTAAAGATGATTGTATAACTATATAGCTTTCAAGATGTGACCATGTGATTGTGAAAACCTTGTGACTGACACTCCGTTTATCTGTATGGACAGATGAGCAAGAAAATAAAGAGGAAAAATAAATCAATAAATATTAGGGAGTATAGTGAGTATGGGATGGGATATTCTTTTTTCTTTTTGGAGTAATGGAAATGTCTAAATATCGATTGCAATGATGCATGCACAGCTATATGATGATACTATGAACCACTGATTGTACACTTTAGATTATTATATGCTACGAGAATATGTAATATATATCAATAAAATTGCATTTTAAAAAGCATGTGAAAAAATGTTCAACTTCACTAGCTATTAGGGAAATGCAAATCAAAACCACAATGAGATTCCATTCCATACCCATTAGACTAGCCATTACAAATAAGAAAAACAAAACTATAAGTGCTGGAGAGGATGGGGAAAAAATAGGTATTCTTATTCACCATTGGTGGGAATGTAGAATGGTGCAGCTGCTCTGGAAAGCAGTTTGGTATTTCCTTAGCAAACTGAGTACGTAATTGCCATATGATCCAACCATCCCATTACTAAGTATATGCTTGGAAGAAATGAAAGCAGGGACATGAACATACATTTGCACACTGATGTTTATAGTGGGCTTATTCATGATTGCCAATAGATAGAAACATCCCAAATGTCCATCAACCGAATAGTGGATAATTAGACTGTGGTGTATATGTATGATGGAATATTATATGCAGCTTTAAGAAGGAATGAAGTCATAATGTGTACAACAACATGGATGAATCTTGAGGACATTATTTTGAATGAAATAAGTCAGAAGAAAAAGGACAAATACTATATGGTCTTACTAATATGAACTAACTGTAAGGAGGAAACTCTGAGAGTTAAATTAGAGATCACAGGCTATCAGGAGATCAAAAGTATGCAGAGATTGAGCGATCAATGCTTAAGAAGTACAGAATGTTCCATCAGGTTGATTTTAACGGTTTGGAAATTTATAGCACAATAACGTGTGATGGTAGCACAATATTGTAAGTGTAATTAACAAAGCTACATCTGAGTATGATTGACAAAGGAAGGCTGGGGTCATATATGTCACCAGAAGGAAAGCAAAAGGATAAAAACTGGAACTGTAAAATTAGTAAAATATAGAGTGGGCAATGATGGTGGCTAATTGCATAAGTATTAGAAAACTAGAACAAACATGTCACTGTTACAATATGCTAACATTAGGGTGGTATATGGAAAAATATATAATGTAAACTAAGATCTATAGTTAACAGCAACATTGTAATATTCTTGCATTAATGGTAAAAAAAAAGGCACTCTACAAAAGCTAAATGTCAATAAGTGGGGGGTATAAATGGTATGTTTTTTTTTTCCTTTGGAAGAAAGGGGAATGTTCTCAGTTTACCTGTCATGGTAAATGCATAACTATGTGATTATACCAAGAGCTATAGATTGTACACTAAGCATGGGTTGTTTGGTATATGAGATATTTTAGGTTTTGTCATGGTCGGGTTCATGTGTCAACTTGACCAAGGGGTGGTACCTGTTTGTCTGGTTGGGCAAGTCCTGGCCTGTCTGTTGCTATGAGGACATTTCATAGAATTAAATCATGATCATGTCAGCTGCATCCACAGCTGATTCCATTTGCAATCAGTCAAGGGGAGTATCTTCTGCAATGAGTGACATTTAATTGAATCAATAGAAGGCTTTTAAGGAGGAGTCAGAAGAGACAGTCTCTTCCTGCTTCAGCCGGTAAGCCTCTCCTATGGAGTTCATCCAGACCCTCCATTGGAGTCATCAGCTTCACTACAGAGTCATCAGCCTGCCCTATGGATTTTGGGCTCTATGTTCTGACAGTTACATGAGATACTTTTATAAATTTTATATTTACAGATATTTCCTGTTCATTTTGTTTCTCTAGAGAACCCTAACTAATACAGCTTGGTACCAGGAGCGGTTCTTAAGAGACAGGATCTTAAAAATGGGTTTTCACAATTGGTTTTCTACTCTGACTGGACTCAAAGGCACTAAGGACTCTGATTCCCATGATCAGAATCATACTACCAAACCATGGAGTGAGTTGGCAAAAGAGATAGTCAAAATATCACCATTTGATTCTTCTAATGCTTTGCTTGTATGAAGCCAGGCTCTGGGGGATAATGTTTTTGACACCTTTATGGAGTTTTGTGGAAATAGGATGTATAGAGATGTTGGCTGATGGTTGTTAGATACACTGTATACAGTAATGAGTGAAAGGGATGGGCTTAAAGCTTCAAATGAGAAGCTTATACACTGACAGATGTAAATGTTTCTATGAGTGTCCTGAAGGAAAATCTTATTTCCTATGGCCACAGACTTGAGATCTCTGAGAATCAGACCCAGAATCTTATTGTTAGAGTAGCAACTTTACAACATAAACTGAAATCTCAGTCTTGTATGGTGTCTGCCCTTAAAGTGAGGGCATTGATTGGAAAGGAGTGGGACCCTGAAAAATGGGATGGCAACATATGGATTGATAATGATGTCTGTGGAGAGGTTGAAACCCTAGGACATGCTAAGTCTTCTTTAGATAACCCTGTAATAGTCTGCCCTGAGGACATAGCCACCCCACCTCCAGCCTTCTCTGAGGAGTTGGCCACCCAGCCTCCACCTGAGGGGATTAGCCCAAGAGTGATTAATCTTGTTTCACCATTTGAAACTGCAAATGAATGTCCTGAAACAAATGGCTTGGAAGATATTTCTAATTCCCTTCATGACCCACCCCCACCATGCCTTATTTCTTCCAGACCTATAACTAGACTAAAGTCCCAACAGGCCCTACAAGGTGAGGTACAAAGTATGAGGAGGTACATTATACTCCAAAAGAACTGTGTGTCTTTTCCAATTTATATAGACAGAAATCATTAGAGTATGTGTGGCAATAGATTTTAAGAGTGTGGGATAATGGTGGGAGGAATATAAAGCTGTATCATGCTGAATTTATTGATATGGGCCCACTAAGCTGAGATTCTGCATTCAATGTTATAGCTTGAGGGGTAAGAAAAGGCACGAACAGTTTGTTTGGATGGTTGGCTGAAGCATGGATCAAAAAGTGGCCAACATTACCTGAGGTTGAAATGACAGAACTGCCCTGGTATAATGTAAGTGAGGGAATTCAGAGGCTTAGAGAGATTGGAATGTTAGAGTGCAGTTATCATGCAAAGCCTGCTCTTACACCTGAGGAATGTCCAGAAGATTCACCTTTTAACAGAACTGTGAGTAATAAATTTGTGAGACTAGCACCATCATCCTTGAAGAGCTCTGTAGTTGCACTTCTCTGTAGGTCAGATATTACTGTGGGTACTGCTGTCACTGAGCTGGAGTCCTTAAACCCAATGGGGATGATGGGATCTCAAGTTGGCAGAAACCAGATGGTAGGACTTAATCGTCAAAAACAAGGCAGATGTGGTTATCATAATAGACAACAGCCTCAAAGCAGGAGTCAAAATAATCTGACTTGCAGAGACTTGTGCATTGGCTGGTAAATCATGGGTACCTGAAAGTACAATAGATGTGCTAAAAATAACAACTGCTTGACATCTAGGACCTTAATATCTGCACTTCATTCATGGTGGGAGATTTAGTGTTCTCAGCAACAGAAACTTGTGAGTTCATTTTCTTATCATCCAGAAGATGGTTACATCCTTGATAAAAACTATGACATCTATTTTTGCCCCTAAAATGATAATTATTTTTCTTCTTTCCTCTCCCTTCTTTCCCTTTGTCCTTCTTTTCTCCTTCCTTCCTTCCTTCTTTTCTTCTTTCTTTTTGTCCTTCTTTCTTTCCATGATTATATTTACTAAGCATCTATTCTATGGAACTGAGCACTATGCTAGGCCATGGGAATACCATAGTAAAAAAACAGACACTCTTTGGCCTAAAGGAAGTAATAGCCTTGATGAACACAGACAAATAACTAGGCAATTAGAACCTGGTGTGATCTGTGCCATAGCAGGGGCTATATAGAGTGCATAGTGGAGAATATAAACTGACCACCTAGATTGGAATTAGAGTTAGAATGGCTTCTGGGAGGAAAAGATGTCTAAGTTATAGTCCAAACAATTAAAATACTATGTTGAAGCCTTGGATATGGGTAGAATGTTCTTGGTAGAACTTTCACATACGAAAACTTTAAGATGAGACAGTGCAAATTTGAGATGCAATAAAAAAAAGACGTCAAATCTAAGGGGAGCCTGGGGATCAAAGGGGGAGTTGTATACTAGGAAAGAAGTATTAAGAGTTTGGGAGACTGCTAAAGACTATGGACTTCATCTTTAAGGTAATGGAGAGCCACTGAGGAATTTTAATGGCCGGGTGATGTGATCACGTGCCTTTTTGAACAATTATACTGGATCTGACAAAGGATGGATTAAAGGGCAAGGTTGGAGTCAGGAAACCACATAGCAGGAAGTTTCTGAGAATAACAAGGGAGAATGAACAAATTGGAACCTTATCCATGTGGATGGCAAGATACTATATGAAATCAGTGGCTCAGAAAGCCACTGATTTTCTGTGGGTCATAAGGCAATTTGGAAAAACAAGAACAGAAACCACGTTTTCTAACATGCTAGTTACTTTTGTACTTAGAACTGCAGAGCAATCATCACTCATTCTTCTCCATGCCCCCTTACCTATACCAAATAGCTTGGGTTTTTCTTTGTCTTGAATTAAGGAGTTTCTCTTTGATGATAATTTTACTTCTGAGAGCTGTCCAATATTCTATTGCTACATTAAAATATAAACTGACTTTAAAAAATAATGAAGAGGATATTATGCAAGCAGCTGTTAAGGGGATGATTGTAACTTCATGCTGAAATCCTATTGTATTAAACCCTGCAGATTTTAATCTGTCCCTCTAAAGTTTTTTGCAATACACACCAATGATAGAAAGGAAGGGGTTTATTCAAAGAACAAGTATATTCAGCAGTATTGTGAGCCCCACACAAAACTAAGCACCCTAGAGGATAATGCAGAGATGTAAGACACTGTCTCTGTCCTAAAGTTGTTTAGTTTAAAAAATAAAAGCTCATGCATATATAAAAACATTTATCCATTTAAAACAATCTCTAAGAAAGCATTAAATTATATGCTTAAAAAGTATAATGCCTTAGGTGTTCAGAAGACAAAGAGAGACAATTAAGGACCAAGTCAGGGAAACCTTTCTGGAGGAAGTGGTATTAGAGCTAAACCTTGGATGGGCACAGGGGAGAAGGTGGCTGCCTGGAGTGAAGGCATCAATGTATGAATGTGCTTATCAAGTGTCAAGTTTATGGGTCTTTAGTATGGGGCCTGTAAGAGTGGTGGGAAAATGTTGAGGAAACATGGGAAAGAAGCCCAGCCAGGTAAAGGGTGGGAAACAATGGATGATCTTTAAGTCAAAACAAAGGAACGTTGGGAAATCAGGACCCACTGAAAGTGCCTTAATAGAGGTGTTATGAGGAAGAGCGGTAAGATGTCCATTAAAGTAGGGGGAAACAGTCATCTCCAACTCCTGTTATAATTCAACTCACTGACACATATTGACCATGTGACTCAATTCATGTTTCTGCTTCCTCCCATCTCCGAGGCATCTTGAGGATTAACTGAGATAGTGAATGTGAAAGAGCTTTGCAAATCCTAAATGACTAGGATAATTATTGTCGCTGCCATTGCTGCTACCTTCACATGTTTCTCGGGTCTTTGACTAAGCACCTTTTACAAAATTCAATCCAACGCTGATACTGTGAATCATTGCTCATACACTTTGGATGGATTGTATGATATGTGAGAATATCTCAGCAAAACTGCTGGGAAAAAAATTCAGTCCAAGTCCCCACTGGTGCCTCCCCTGGCCAGCATCCTCTTCTTTGCCACATGCTTTTGCAGGATTCTCTGTCTAGAGTTAGTCAGTTGTGTTCTTTGGTACATTTTCATCTCTAGCATCTTAAACATGTCTGGTTTGACAGGACCCTGTCTGATTAAACAACTTAACAAAACAAAAAGATTAACCGAATTCAGCAGTAAAAACTGTGGGGTGGTTTGTTCTAAATGAATTTTTAACTTTCGATCTGAGTGTAGGGATTTTGTGGTCATGGCCTGAGTCTTTCACAGTTCCCCACAGGACACTGTGCAGCCTTAGTAACCAAAGGCTCTTCATTACAAATTCCTGACCCAGAAGGTAAATTGTTTCTTCTCCTTGTGCTGAAAAGTGCCAGCTTAGCAGCATTTCAATGATGGCTTTCAAGCTAATATTTTAGATGGCCAAGATGTTATCGGAAATGGTATTTCATGGGGTAGCTTCAATTATTGCTTCTCATTGACAACAGGGCTATACCTGTGTGTGTTTAAATCCTTGGTTTCTGTATATTTTTTGCAAGGGACTCCTTTGTGTATTTTGCAATAATGGGCTGTGCATTTTTCAGCAGGTTCCCCATGTAATGAAGATTCACAAAGATATGACTTTTGATTGATGACTGTATTTAAGGAGCTATTTAAGGAGTATTAGTTTTCCATGTTCTTTTGCTCAGGATCAGCTTTTTAAACCGCTCTTTCTCAGAGGCTTCAATCTGACAAGGATCATTTTGTTTTCATTTTCATTTTTATTTTTAGGCATTTGCACATAAGCCCACCCTGAAACAGCAATCTGCTCCAACCAGAGGGGGGCAGACAAGCATTGAAAATCCAGGTATTTATTCCAAGAATATTCATGGAGTAACTGAAGCATGGTAGGCCCTGTTCTAGGCACTTCAGATGAGGTGTGTGTAAGATAGCCTAGTCACTCTGAGGGTAAAATTATTGATCTGCAATTATAATCATTGGTATGAAGAGAAAATCCTGGGGCTTGTTAGAGCTTAAACTGGGGAACTGATCTGATCTGGAGGGGCTCAAGGAAGGATTTCTTGAAAAAATAGTAATTGAACATTTATCTGAGTGATATACAGGATTTAATAGGAGAAAGAAGAGAAAGTGAAGAAGGTTAGTTAAGGTGGGCAGAATAAACAGAATAAATGACTTCCCTGAGGTTGAAAGGAACTGGGCACATTCAAAGAACTAAAATAAAAAATGGGGAGAGGGATGGCATGCCTGGAGCTTAGCAAATAAAGATGAAAATATCGTGAGTTGAGGCTGAAAATACAGGCAGGGGCTTATCATATGAAGCCCTGGTAGCCTACTGAAAAGATTCTAAATTTTTCTTAAGGGTAAAGAGA
>PVIY010053929.1:0-14454 GCA_004026745.1 Myrmecophaga tridactyla | reverse complement strand
GAGAAACCTTGAACTTCATCGGCCTTCTTGAACCAAGGTATCTTTTCCTGGATGCCTTTGATTGGACATTTCTATAGACTTGTTTTAATTGGGACATTTTCTCGGCCTTAAAACTGTAAACTAGAAACTTATTAAATTCCCCTTTAAAAGCCATTCCGTTTCTGGTATATTGCATTCCAGCAGCTAGCAAACTAGAACAACAACTGAGAAGTTCCATAGGAAGGCAGCTGTGGAATATAAAAAGCTCTGGACTTAAAGATCTGGGATCAATACAACTGAGTGAGTGGTCCAGTTCCTTAACTTCAACAAGTTACCACCCATCAGCTTCATGATTTATAAATGAACTATTAATTTCTATCTCACAGAGTAGTGATGATTAAAGTGAAATGGCACATGCCAAAGGGCCTGGCTCTGTAACAAGGTTTAAATTTGCTGAATCTATTTTGTTTTGTTTCAGTGTAGTGGCAAAGGAAGTTGTCTAGGTACTTGCTTTGGTTTGCTAAAACTGCTAGAATGCAAAATACCAGAAATGGGTTGGATTTTGCAAAGGGAATTTATTAGAGTACAAATTTACAGTTCTAAGGCCATGAAAACATCAAAATTAAAGTATCAATGGGATGATACTTTCTCTGAAGAAAGGCTGCTGGCATCTGGGACACCTCTGTCCTATGGAGAGGCACATTCCTGGGATCTGCTGGTTCTTTACACCTGGGCTCTGTTGCCTTCAGCTACTGGCTTTAGTGGCTTTCTCTCTCAGCTCCTGGAGGTCCTTGATTAGCATCTCCACAGAATTTCTCTCTGAACTTTCTCTCTCTCAGTGTTTTTGCCTTTTATCCTGTCATAAAGGGTTCCAGTAAAGGATTAAGGTCCAGCTTGAATTGGGTGGGTCACATCTCCATGGGAGCAACCTACCAAAAGGTCCCGCCCACAACTGGTCTGCACTCACAAGAATGGATTAGAAGAAGATCACCTTTTCTGGGCTACATGATAGCTCCAAACTACCACAGTACTTTAAGAGATACTTTAAGAAATTCCCTAAATACTGTACTGGGAGAATGGGTGACTTCATGAAGGAAACACGAGTGGTGAGATATAACATAACTTATGATATACCCTTATAAACTGCCACTGAAAGGATATGAAAAAAACACATAAAATTCCTGTGACTAATCCTGCTAATGGAATCTGTTTGGGTTTTACAATTGATCTTAATGCAAAGGGTAAAAAGGAATCTTTCTCAAGTACTTTGTATAGAAAATGAGATTCTCCTCATTCTACTTTTTCTATCTTAATTATAAAGGAAGCTGCAGCTTTCAGAAAACAAAATTGGCTTAATTGTTAATTTTATTGAGAATGATAGCTTGATTTTGTTAGCACAAATAAAATAAAGGGATATGTGAACAGCATGTTAAAGCCAAGCAAGATCTGGATGGATTTTATTAAGCAATTTCCTCTTTGCTTCTTGGCAAACTTTTGTTGAACTGTTTAAAAGCTGAATTAATTTTAGTATTATATTTATTATAAGGTATGGTTTTTATAGACCAATTTTTTTATTCCTCACAGCCAGTTGGATATATATTCTGGTATTCAAATCATGGACTTCACTTTTTAAAATTCCTCACCAATTTAGTCACTATCTCTTCAGCTTTATATCTTTATCTTATCAGTGATGTCTTCAGGTCTTAGGTGCTCTGTCTTTTATTTTTAAGTGAGGCACTTGATATAATTTAGGATTAGTGACTCCCTAAATGTCATGAATGTAGTGATTTGATGACTGTGATGTCATATTCAGTAATCACTTATGAATTCCTATTTCAAAACATTTAGAAACTCAACCAAAAATTGAAGGTGACAAATGATTATCCATTTCTTAGTATGGATTGATTACCTTTTAATATTAATACTAATGTCATGGTGCACTAAGATGCTTCTTGTGATTAAGATGTGAAGATGCAGAAATCCTTGCCAAATTACTGAGCTGATGATGTGCCATGATCATTTGCTTATTTATCCTTGTTTTGAGCCCAGTACTTAGTGGCTACTTGAATGTGTATGTCCCTATGCAGATCTTATAGCCTGGCTCTGTGTTCTGGGTTCATTCATTCATATATATATACTGAGTGCATTAGGATATATTAAACATCCATTGTTTCATGGAGCTTATATCTTAGTGAGGGTGACAGAAAATAAACAAGTAAAATACATAGTACTTTAGGAAGGGGTCCAGATTAGTGTTGGTTAACCTAGTGAATGTGGACATAAACATATGAGATTTTCATCAAAAAATAATTTAACTGATGAGGAAATATTTGAAAATATGAAAGTAAAACTTATATGCACATGTCAAAATTCTGCCATTTCAACATGTAGAAACAAGTCTTTACCCTAGTTAGTGCCCAGATGGCATGGGTTAGGATGATTCGCCATGCGGTATCTTGAGTATTTGTGCAGATAACCTTGGTTCGGATCACTACCCCATTGTAAGTAGAGGTTGTTTTCTGTGGTTTCTGACAGACTCTAAATTCCCGGAGTTTTTCCAAAAATATTTGAGCTATGGCAATCTCTTTAGAAGAAGCATGTGACAAAATCTTCAAAGTTGACCACTTTCCAGGGTAATTTGTATCTGGATATTTGTTTAAAACATAAAATTAGACAAGAATACCTTTGACTCTCTCGTCATTGAATGAACTTCAACAAAAGTCAGTTGCACAATAAGAGCCCAATCCAATAGAAGGTAATCCTGTGGCAGTGTTGTGTATGTTATGTTCTTGTAGTCAGCAATATTAATACCATCAATATTCCAAGGGCTCAGGAAGGTCAGTATTAGGTGGGGCTAAGGAAGCTTAGGCTAAACCATGAAAATATCTTATTTGTGAGAAGATCCCCATAACAGGAACTTACCTTGGCCCTCTTCGAATGTCTGGGTAAACATCAGAATAAATTGCACTATTAAGGCTTGATAAAAAGCCTCATTTGCATCTTAAGTTTGGTTATTATCCAGATGAATACAAGAGGATGTGGACAAATATTCAGCTCCCTGCTTTTGCAATATCTCCCACTGGATGCCATAAATGATTGTGTGAACATTTCAGGAACAAACACTGGCAGTGAGAAATATTGTGTCCCATAAGTCATTTGAGTTGTTTGTGTGAGTACTTAAATCTAGGTTTTAGTAAGAAGGAGGAAGTGTTAACGGATTGTAGGTAAACAACAGAACCAGCTGCACACTCCAAATTAAAATTGAAGCTGTTACTTGTTTTGTTTGCATAGGCTACTAATAGTTGCTTTGAAATACAATAAATTGTCCTGCAGGGTCAGTGTAACAATCTGGTTGGCACGATTGGAATTGGTTATATTCATGATGTGTTTGTTGGGGTTGTAAATAGGGCTCTGCTATTGGGTAAACACCAGTGGTTGAGTTTTTTCTTCAAAGCATATATACACCCCAACAAAGGAGCTCATGCAAGGATGTGTGCAGCAAAATAATTTAGCAGCTGTGCTATTCAGTAAACGTGAGAGTAAAAAATAATCACCTAACTCATAACTCAGAAGGAGCCAGAATTGTTTCCTTACTTTATATAAATGTATTTGCCTTTTAGCATTTAGAAATTTTTTTTTTAATTCGGACCTGGAAAAGTCTTTGGGGAAACACATGAAACAATGTATTCTGACTCCAAGGAGCTAAAAGCATCTCTTATTCCCTTGATTATACCTGCCAATACCATTCTTGTGCTGTTACTCTTCATGAAGCAACAGTGAAATATATGGGTTAGCTATTGTAGATGCTTCTCATTTAAAGGATGCTGCACATGAAGCCAAGTTCTGGTGGTTTGCTGCTTTGACTTTTGAGCATTGTCTGTAGTTCTGTTTCTTCTTCCTTCCTTTCCCAATGTTTCTGTATGCTAAATCGGGATTGTCACTGACTTTATGTTACTAAGAAAATCTTTAATTATTTATTCTTATTATGTCTTTAACGCCTGAGATTGTAATGAGTCATTTGAGGTTATAATGGTGTCACTCTGAGGATTATAGTTTCAGGTCCAAGACATAGGCTTGAGAGCTGTTAAATTCTTGGGTCACACAGAACCAACATTAATGAAGATTATATTTACTATTAAAATACACTAAGTTTGATCTAAATAGACTATCCTTTTTTAGCATGTTGCTATAAATGATGATCCTTTCACATTTTTCTAAGGTTTTGAAAGAACCTTAAACACACTGCCAGTGAGAGCCAGGTGAGTCACAGCATGCAGAGCACCGTGTGTAGTTCAGCTGACTGCCAGACCTGCTGTCATCTCCTCTGGAAGGGCGGCGTTCTGATTGCACAAACTGACTTACTGTATCTTGCACAATTATAATGTCTTCCCCCTCTGGCCAAGCACATATCTGTCACCTCTAGAATGGTTGCAGTCTGTATTTATGTAGGATATACGGTTTTAATTCTTGCTTTGTAATGTGCCTCAAATGTATAGAGTTGTAAAACAAGGTTCCAGAGTATTCATTGGTAATTTTTATTTTCCATCCATTGAAGCCATTTGAAGCAGCCAATGGTCTCTTACTAGTTCAAACTTGGAGCTCAGAAAATAATAGTTTATAACATCCCTGTGGTACTTTTCCTGGTCATTTATTTTAATAATACTTAATGTGTTTTCTTTCTTTGGCTGACAGGTGTTTTTGTTTTTGTTTTTGTTTTTTTACCTCCAGCATAGAATTGTATGTGTGTTCTGTCTTTTTTAAAAAATGTAATACAATGCACTGCATTCCACTGCTATAACATGGTATGTATAATAAATTTTCTTGTAAACTGAGGACTTCAAGGCTAGGGCTCTGTCAACATGTATTTTCAGAGTTTTTAAAGTATTTTCTACTTAGCAACCTTGTGCATTACTTGGAAAGCTTTTATGGTGCATGTCATTCAAGAGAATAACTCTAACCAAAGAAAAGAAACCCTGGAAGCTGATTTTTAGAATTAGTATGAACTTTATAAGGGATTTAATGGCTTTAGCAATTTGCACTGGAAGTGTGTGAGAAGGGCAAAACTTTTGCCTCCATTTATGTAGTAGTTTATTAAGAAAGATAATTATGTATCAGATATCCTTTGTCTATCTTCTAATATTCAAATATTTAGTTTCCATTTTTAATGACCACATTTTGAGTTGAAGTTTATATGAACAGAAGATGAGACATGAAATAATAATGGCAAGATGATTTCCAGGTGGATGAGTGTGTGTGTATGTGTATATACTGAAATCCTGCTTTGGATAATTATGTTTCCTTGTCTGACAAAAAGATTGGCATAAAAGCAGTGTTCTGAAAGGTGATTGTATATTTATGTTTCAGAATCATCTGGATCTCCTTCTACAAATGATACTGGCTCTCAATCCATAGAATTAAGAAACACACACTGCTTATCCTAACAGTGGTGATGAGGGCAATGTTAAGTTATGAAGACTTCCTAGATAACACTATGTACTCTCTGGCCTGCTAAGAAACAGAGGTACTGGAAGATCAATAAGAAGTGTGATTAGGGAAAGAGAAAGGAGGAAAATTGATAGAGGGCCTCAAGTGCCAAAAGTCACTGTAAGAGATCAAGACTCAATTTAGTGAAACAGGAAGTGGATAGCAAGCCTTGCTGCTTTTTGTCTGAGTTTGCCAGGACCGTCTTCATCCTTAGAACACTTTAATTATAGTCACTGTCCTGCCCTAGTTCCTGCTCATCATCCAACTCTGGGAGGCCTAAGAAGCTAAAACTGACATATTACTGGAGTTGTCCAAGGTAACCCAACTGCATTGGTGAAGTCCAGGCTGGAATGCAGGCCATGTTTGGCTCTGTGCCCTATCTTATAGTGAAAAAAAAAAAACGAATTAATGAATACCCACTCTAAATATACCAGAGAGAGAGAGAGAGAGAGAATGAATACATGAAACATTTACTGGCTGTACTCAACTATTTGACCAGGGTCATGGTGGCTTTGAGGCGAAGGGGCACTGAGACACGGCATGGCACTGGAGATGCCTGGCTATAAGACATAAAGCATGGTCCAGTGTTCTAAACTGTGTCTTGGGTTTTCTCTTGGTCCCCATTCTGATAAAGAGCTTACTACAATGCTCTTGCGATGGTTCTAGATAATTTATATGCATTATTTCATTTAATTGCTCCAGTAGTCTTGTGAGTTTCCCACAAGAAACTTTTGCAGGGGCCTCAGAGTTAGTAAGTGGCAGAATCTGCAGTTAAATTCAGAACTCTATCTATAAGCTTCTAAATTAGATCATAATCTCTACTGTCCCGAGAATGTGTGACCTGTTTTGATTTATGAATTTCTCTTCTGTTGGACTGAAGTCTTGCTACCGAGCTTCTGAGGGATGGATAAATATTCCCCATCTATGAACAGACAAGGATGGACTATTTGCCTGGATTTTGGGGTATTAACCATTGCTTATCTACCCGTCAGCCTCCTGGCACCTCATTTTAGACCTTGGGTCTGTCTTATATGTAACAATCCATTCTTGCATTGCCTTCTTTAATTATCAGTGTTGGACTACACTGTATTCCCACACAAATCACATTTTCATATACAGTTGAAAGCCTACAAATATGTCATTCGTATAATATGATTTATTTAGCATACCAAATGAAAAACCCATGGCTGCACCTGTGATATTGTTTATACGCTAATTTTTTAAAAAAATCTAGTGTAATCTTTTTTGCACATAATTTATCTTTGAGCAAGACATTCTAAGACAGGATTTTAGATGAGACAGTGCATGCCTCACCTCCCTAATTCTGACTCCAAAAATGTTCATTTTACAATTATACCTCCATTTCAATCAATATTGATATTTGCTTTATCTGAAATTGTCTCCATTTTTATTCTGATTTGGAAAAAACATAGAAATGTAATTAAGAAAAATCATTGAAGTCACTTATATGAATGTATCTTTCTTATTTGGGGTACATGTATTACTTTGGCATGAGGATTCAGTGCCATTGTGGTCATTTCCCTTGTCTGTCTTATTTTGAGAGTAGACTGTGTGGTATTCTTGAAATATCTCAGATTCCTTACATCCCTCTCTGTAGGGTGAGAACAGGGTATTTCATAGACGAGCACATTGAGAGGTACCCTTGGGAAAAAAAAAGTGTCATGGTCATATATACAGCAATTCCTGTATAATATATACACATCTGTTTTAGAGATGTCTTATGCACTTTAATGCATTAAAGGCTCTGAGAAGTCCTGATGAAAGAAACCTCCTTATTGTTTGGTATTTTATGTGAATATTGAGTCTTTTTTTGCACATAATTAACCTCCTGAGGAATTGGAGTTGCATGCAGTATACTTTAGTAAATATTAATTTGGGAACTTGATATTAATTGGAAAGTGTTGGGAAGTTTACCTAGGCTCTGGGCTCTTCTAAATGGCTGGGGCAATGTTCATTTGTTGCATGAAAGGCAGCATGATATTTGTGGCCACTTAATTTATAGGCATGGATTTGTGGACAACGCAAATTTCAGTGATATGAAAACAGAATTTATTAGGAAAGTAATTAAAAGATTATTAGAAATATGCAATAGTTATGTCACCAGATAGGACAGCACTAACACCTGAAGAGGAGTGCTGGGGAATCTCGGAGACAGCATTCAGAGTCTAATTAGTAAAAGTCCACAGCAGAACATTCTTTTCCCAGATAAGATTCTGATGAGATTCTCTCTTTCCCATAAGATTCTTTTCTCTCTTTCTACCTTCTTGCATGCCACTTTTATGATATCTTTACACAATAGTGGTTCAATTCCAATTAGCTTATGTGACCAGACCCAGATTGGGTCATGATGATGAGTACACAACTATGTGATAATATTGTGAGCCAATTGATTGTGCACCATATATAGAAAGTATGTGTGTGAAGATTTTTCTCAATAAAAATAATTATAAAAAAGCAGGATGAAGGTTGTGAGGAGTCTTATTGAGAGCCATCAATCAAACTATTCACTAAGGAAAAATGTCAAATATGAAACTTTGCATTATAATTTAAAAATTCAGGAAGACTGTATGGACTCCATTTCAGCCAAGCAGAAAAACTGGCAAACTGATCTTCACTTGTAATCAAACTTTAGTATGATGCTTCTGTTCTGTGCACAGATGCAGATTGAAATTTGCCTGGTTTCAAGTAGAGTGCATCTACCAGCCAGTAGTCTCCATTCATTCAAGTGAGAAATAGTTCTTTCTGCATTGGTCTTCCATTTTGGCTATTATTATGATTCCCAGGCTCTTCATTTAAGTTAATGAAGCAATACTGCCCTAGGTCATATCTAAATAATTTGAAAGATTATAGACAGAAATAATTTTTGGTTTACAGAGAGAAATTCCATGAGACATTATAAAAATAAGTCCCATAACTACTGAGTAATTTGTTTTTGCTTCTCCCTTTATTAACCTATAGTTACAATAAAGTTAGCCTATAGTTTTTCTGAGACACAAATCTCATAATGTTTTTTAAAGCAGTATTGATTATTTTTTTAAGTATTAGCCTATTGATTTCAATGTTCAGCATTTAATACATTTTTATTGAATATTGATTTGTTACCTTGCAGAGAGACACAAATATAATCAAGACACAATTTCAACCCTGCTTTCAAGGAAGACTGTCTACTAGGAAGATAACCACATGTGTTAGTAATCCATAGGTTAATGTTATATACATATGACTGTACAGGGTAGTACAAAGGAATAATTAAGTCTGTCTGGCATTTGGAAATTAAAAAAAAAAGACCTGTAAAGAATAATTAGGCCTGATAAAGGAGAAAATTTTATGGAAGGAGAACAGCATGTGTTAAGTCACTGACATGTGGAAAAAGATGGTGCTATGTTAAGGAATGACCAGGAACTATACTTGGAAATTCCTTGGAGTGAAGTAGATAAAGCTGGAGCTCAGTTATGGAGGCCGTTGTCTACTAAGCAAAACACGTTTCACTTTTTCCACTAGATGATGGGGGAGCTTCTGATGTGGTTTAAACTTTGAGGATTTTCTAAACTTTTTTAGAATGAACACTCTGACAGCAGAATGTGATGGGTTGGAGAGTGTGGAGCTATCCAGTCTTTAGAATGCTTCTTGACACTATCACAGTCCTGATCTTTGGATACTTGCGTAGCTGCACCAAAAATCATAATTAAAAAGATTATTTTCTGATTTAATTTTGCCTTCTTTATAGAAAATGCCTTCAGTTTTTTCTTCCATTGAATGACTGCAGCATGTTACTGATGACTTTTCTTCTACTTTAACTTTCATGTCTGTAATATCATTTGCCTTCTTTCTTATATTGTTCTTCTAATAAACTTATTCCTTAGCATAACTGAGATGGCTACTTGATGCACAGTGATAAACAAATATGAGGTGACAAAACACTTTCTACAGGATTTAGGGTGCTTATCCCAAATGTTCTCAGTTTCACTTTCAGAATCTTATTAAACTTGGATGCTAGACCATGCGTGAAGGATAATGTGCCTTGCTGTTCGCAAAATGAGTGCTGTTTCCATGATAATCACCTTAGATTGGCTCAGAACAGCGTACCCACTTCTGTGGCTGCATGGAGAGAACACTCTTGTTTAGTATGACAATGTCAATGGAATATGTCACTCTATTAATCTCCAGCCATGGGATACAGCATTTCTACATAATGTGGTGATCAGCTATTTCTGTTATGATTTTATGGAAAAGGCCAACTGGCTAATGCTTTAATTATTGAGGAGATATTTTCACAGAGTTACAGCACACAATTACTTTAGGAAGATGTCTTTTTCATAGCTCAAGGACAGCTAGGCTACCTTTGAGGGCATTGAGATATTTGCCTGGGGTTTGAGACGATAACCTTTTTTTTATTAAAGTTTCGAGATTTAGTTATTTTTTATTATAAATATCTTTATTGAAGAAATGTGGACGACGCAGAAAAATGTATTAAAAGTACTCATAATCCCACCACACAGAAATAATCACTATTAAAATATTTATTATTTTTTCTATCCATATACACATGTCTATACCAATATCTATACCTTTACTTACACTATGTCTGATTTAAGAAGAACAATAACAGATAAGTTTTATTGGGTCCGTAGTATGTAAAATCTCTTCTTGTTCTAAAATCCCTCCCTGTATTATCTCAGATTCCTCACAAAAGTCTATTTATTAGATATTATAATGATGTACATTTTACAAACCATGAAGAAACTCAGGAACTGAAAGTAAAGAGACTTGCTCACAGTACAGCCACATTCAAATCTACATGTTTACTTCAATGTTGCAAACTATATGTATATATACATATGGGGCAAGTAGGGCAGTAAAAATTTATTTAAATGAGATTGCAATCCTACTCTATACTGTTTTAATCCAGGTTTTTCATTTAAGAATTTGATATTTAGGGTCATGGAAATCTGTTTGGCTTACAAAGTAGGGATAAAATTATACAGCCTAAACTAATATTTGAAATAGTTTTCAAAATGTTTTTTTCATAATACAACATTTTGATTATTATTTTTGTTTGTTTTGAATTCCTTTGAATGGCACCTAATTAAAATCCTTATTGGGTGCATGGGTAGTTCAGTGGCAGAATGCTCGCCTTTCATGTGGGAGACCCGGGTTTGATTTCTGGACCATACACCACCCCTCCCCCCAAAAAAATCCTTATTATAGACCATAGTTACATACCAGGCAGAACACAAATTGTGAATTCTAGACATTATATGAGCATCAGTTTTTAAAATGTAGCAATGTGCTAATTTGAAACTGTTATGTACCCCAGAAAAACCATGTTCTTTTAATCTTGATCCAATATTGTAGGGTGATCTTCTGATTAGGTTGTTTCCTTGGAGATGTGATACACCCACATATGGGTGTGACCTTTTGATTAGATTATTTCCAAAGAGGTATAGGGAGGTATAACTGTATGCTTCAAGGTGTGGTTTGACTAGTTTACTGGGATCCTTTAAGAGGGGAATATTTTGGAGAAAGCTCAGATGCAGATGTTTGAAGATGCAGAGGAAAATGCCAGAAGGACCTACCAAATCTGCAAGAGCAATTTGAAACCAAAAGCCAGGAGAGGAGTCCCCCAGAAGTTGTCATGTGCCTTCCCATGAGATGCTAAGCAAGCAGAACCCCAGATTTTGTCCTGGAGAAGCTAAATGAAGGACCACAGATGCTTAGAGAGGAAGCTACTGGAGTCAGAAGCACAAAGCTATGAACAGGAGCAAGGACTGTAAATGTCAGCCATGTGCCTTCCCAGCTGACAGAGAAATCCCAGATGCCATTTGGCCCTTCTTCAGAGTCAAGGTATCTTTCTCTGGGTGCCTTACTTTGGACCTTTTAAGACCTTAGGACTATAAAATTGTAATTTAATAAATCCCCTTTATAAAAGCTGAATCCATTTCTAGTGTTGTGCTGGTTTGAAAGGATTTATGCACCCTAGAAAAGCCATGTTTTATCCTAATCAATCTTATGGGAGCAACAGTTTCTTCTAATTCTTATTCAGTGTTATAGGTTGGAGGCTTGATTAGGTTATCTCCATGAAGATGTGACTCAATTAATTGTGGGTATTAAATTGATTAGATGGAGATGTGTCTCTACCCATTCTACATGGGTCTTGATTAATTTACTGGAATCCTATAAAAGAGAGAGTTCCTTTTGAAAATGAGGAGAGAGCCACAGAACTAGCACAAAATGATGAGAGAACCACAGAGTCCACCAGCCAGTGACCTTTGGAGAAGGAGAAGGAGAACATTGCCAAGGAGCTTCATGAACCAAGAAGCCTGAAGAGAAAGCTAGTAAACTTCACCATCTTCACCACATGCCTTTGCAGATGAAAGAGAAACCATGAACTTCATTGGCCTTTCTTGAGTGAAGGTAACCTCTTGTTGGTACCTTAATTTGGACATTTTTAAAGACTTGCTTTAATTGGGACATTTTTCTTGGCCTTAGAACTATAAACTAGCAACTTATTAAATTCCCTGTTTTAAAAGCCTTTCCATTCTTGGCATATTGCAATCCAGCAACTAGTAAACTAGAACAGGTATATTAAATCCTGGCAGCATTAGCAAACTGAAACGATTTTCAGTTTTGCTTTGATTTTTTGTTGTTGTTAAGGCATGATCTGAGTTCTGAAAAACAAACACATGTGTACCCACATGCCTATTAGATGGAAGATTTCCATGATCCCATAAAGTTCCTTCATGCCCCTCTCTAAGCCACTAATCTACACAGCACTGCACAACCCGCAGAGGCACACACTGCCTTCATATCAATTGCTGTGTGCTTTAAGTAGAATCATACAGTGGGCACTCTTTTGTGTTTTGAATGGTATGGTGCTATATTAAGGGATCAGCAAGTATTATAGGAGGAGTTGCAAAGTAAAGGCCACAAGCCAAATCCAACCAGCTGTGTGTTTTTGTACATAAAATTTATTGAGCACAGCTCTTTTAATTTCCTGGCTATTAAAACAAATACCATGGAATGGGTTGGCTTAAACAATGGAAATTTATTAGCCCACAGTTTTGAGGCTAGAATTCCAAAGTCTAGGGGTTAGCAAGATGATGGTTTTTCCAAGAAGACTGGTTTTCTGGGGCTGGCTGCCAGTGGTCCTTGGTCTTTGACTTTTCTGTCACATGACAATGCTCATGGAAACCTCTCCTCACTTCTCTCTGTGGCCTTCTCTATAAGGATTTAGACTCATCCTGATTCAGTTGGGCTACACTTTAACTGAAATAGTCTCATCAAGAGGTCTTCTATGCAATGAGTTCACACTCACAGGAATGGATTAAAATTAAGAGCATGTTTATTTAGAGTACATAACTTCAAGCCACCATGACAGCCATGCTTAATCATTTATGTACTCTCTTGGCCTGCTTTTGTACTTCAATGGCGTCATTGAGAATTTGGAGTACAAAATCTAAAATATTTAGTATTTGACCGTTTACAGAAAAGTTTACAAAATGCTGAAGCCTCAGGAATGCCTAGAGAAGTAGAGGCGAATTTTGAACCTGATTATGGAGGTCCTTGCTTGTTAGACAAAAGAGTTCTTAATTTAGCCTATAGGTTATGGAGGAGCTTCTGATGGATTTTAAGCTTGAATATTTGGCTTCTTTCACTTAGCCTAATGTTTTTGAGAGGCATTCTTGTTGTTTCTTGTATCAGTAGCTTATTCCTCTTTATTGCTGAACACAGCTCCCTTATATGAATAAATTATTCTTCTCTTGATGGATATTTGAATTGCTTTTACAGTTTCTATTATGAATAAATCTACTATGAACAACCTTGTACAAGTCGTTTTGTGGATATATAACTTCATTTATCGTAAGAAATACCCAGAGTGGAATTGCTAGGTCATACGGTAAGTAAATATTAGTAGGAAATTTCCAAATCATTTGCCAAAGTATTTGTACCATATTACACTACTACCAACAATGTGTGAAAAACAAAGCACATTTTGTTAGAATGTGGTGATCTTAGTCTACAATTTTACCCATTCTGTTGGGTTTGTAGTGGTACTTCATTAATTTTAGTTTGCATTTTCCTGATATCTGATGATGCTAGGCAGTTTTGTCACTGGCCACTTGAACATATTCTTTTGTAAAGTTTCTGTTCATATCTTTTAAGTGTTTTAATTGGGTTGTCTTTTTATTTTTGAGTTATAGGAGCTCTTTATATAGTCTAGATAAAAATTCTTTTTCATATATAAATATCACAAATATTTCCTCCCAGGCTGTATTAGTTAGGGTTCTCCAGAGAAACAGAATCAACAGGGAACACTTGCAAATATAAAATTTATAAAAGTGTCTCACGTGACCGCAGGAACACAGAGCCCAAAATCCACAGGGCAGGCTGCGAAGCCGATGACTCCGATGGAGGGTCTGGATGAACTCCACAGGAGAGGCTCACCAGCCGAAGCAGGAATGGAACCTGTCTCCTCTGAGTCCTCCTTAAAAGGCTTCCCATGATTAGATTTAGCATCACTAATTGCAGAGGACACTCCCCTTTGGCCGATTACAAATGGAATCAGCTGTGGATGCAGCTGACGTGATCATGACCTAATCCTATGAAATGTCCTCATTGCAACAGACAGGCCAGCACTTGCCCAATCAGATAAACAGGTACCACAACTTGGCCAAGTTGACACGTGTCCCCAACCATGACAGTCCACCCCTTGTCAACTTGGCACCCATACATAGATCACCTTAAACCATACATAATTTCCAAATGAAAACAAATAAGCACACATTTTTTTCTTTTACCTGACAATACTCAACTGTCCTGCATATAACTGGAAACACATTAAATCTCTGCAGTATAGGGTGCAAATCCTTGGGCAACATTCATTCTTAAACTTGATATCTTACAACTTAAATAGTATAACATGAACAAAACAGCATTACAGTCCTCGTTTCTGTAACTGATCACGTGGTC
>PVIY010053928.1:0-14452 GCA_004026745.1 Myrmecophaga tridactyla | reverse complement strand
CAATAAGACAACACTCCTGTCTAAAAGGCTTTACTGAACACATGCATGTAAACTACAGAGTCACGTAAATCTATCAGTGCGGCTACTTCCCCTTGTAAATTACTCTCCGAAATGTGTAAATTTGGTCAGCCTTGGCATCAACTATCTCCCACAGTTTAACTTTGCAAGTGGCAGGTAATTATATTCTCCTTGGCAATTTGAAAATGCTGCCTCTTGGGTTGTTTGTCAATTAAATGTTAATCACTTTTTTGTGTGTGTGATTTAAAAGACTGGAGTAAGATTAGGTGGCCTAAAATGTTGGCAGTTACATGTTGGTCTGGAAGAATATTCAAAATGGTAATAATATCAGGTTTTAATTTCTACTGTATTTTAATATTTTCCCTTTTAGAAGAATTAGTGGAAGTATTGATCCGGAAGAATGGTTCAAAATGCCTTCAGAATTTTGGACGTGGCAGCATGTATGAAGGCTAGCATCTCTCAGGAAAGCTATTGTAGATTGTAACACACTAGTCGTATGTTTTGCTTGTTTACTTGTGAGAGGGCCACAGACTTTAGAGGGTGGCTTCTCTTCCTACTGTGGCAGGTTCCTCTGCGCTCACCTGTTCAGTGGGTTGGCCATCCTGCGGCTCTGAGGTCAGTGTGTCCATTCCAGACGGACAAACTCACTTGAAGCACCTGGGTGTTTGTCTCTGCGTGGCGTGGCATCACCTGCTCTGCTGACCATGAGAGGCCATTCGCCATCCCCCCTCCCACAGCCACTGCTCGGAGGCTCCTGGTGCCTTGGATTTGGTCCGAGGCTTAGTGCTGTGGGACGGTCATAGCAGTGACTTGGGAGCAGGAAGGCAACGGGAGGCGTGTGCGTTTTACTTTTGGATTCACTGTGGGAACAACCTCAGCTGAATTTTCTCTCTGTATTAACTTGATGTTGGCCAAGGTTGTCATGTTTAGATGATTGAATGGAAGGCAGATCTTAAAACTAAGGGTTTTCATTTTTACTTTTTTTATTCTTTTTTCCCTTTATTTCAGAAATTGTGGGTCTACAGAAAAATCATGAATAAAATACAGGGTCCCCATATACCACCCTAATATAAACACCTTTACATTGGTATGGAACATTTGTTACAATTGAGGGAAGCACATTTTTATCATTGTGATGTTGACTAGAGTCCATGGTTTCACTTAGGGTTCCCAGTGTTGTGTAGTTCCATAGATTAAAAAAATATATATTCTGTTACCATACATATAATCTGAAATTTCCCCTTTTAATCACATTCAGAGCTGTCTCTCAGTGCTGCCAATTACCCTCCAAATGTTGGGCTACTACCTTCACCACCCATTACCAAAACACTTCCAAGAGTCCAAATAGGAACCCTGAATGTCTTAACCCTAATTTCCCATTCTTTAGCCTTACCCCAGCCCCTGGGAACCTATATTCTAGATTCTGACTTGATGTTTTCTCGTATTCTAATTATTTCATACCAATGAGATATTTGTCCTCTTCTGTCTCACTTATTTCAATTGACATGATGTCCTGATACATTGTGGCATGTATCAGGATTTCATTCCTTTTTGCAGCTAAATAATATTCCATTGAATGGATAAATCACATTGCATTTATCCATTCATTGGTTGGTGGACACTTGGGTTGCTTCTATTTTTTGATAATTATGAATAATGTTGCTATGAACACTCAAATATTTGAGTCCCTGCTTTTAATTCTTTTGGGTAGATACTTAGAAGTGGGATTGCAGGGTCATATGGTAGTTCTATACTTAGCTTTCTGAGAAACTACCAGACTGTTTTCCACAGCGATTGCACAATTTTACATTGCTACCAGCAATGAAGGGGTATTGCTGTTTCTCCGCATTCTCTCCAATATGTGTTATTTTCCATTTTTTTTTAATGGCAGCCATTCTAATGTGTGAGAAACAGTAACTCACTGTGGCTTTGATTTGAATTTTCCTATTAGTTAATGATGTTGAGAATCTTTTCTTGTGTTTTTTGGCCATTTGTATATCTTCTTTGGTGAGATGTCTATTCAGATCTTTCACCCTTATAAAAAATTGGGTTGTTTCTTTCTTTATTGTTGAGTTATAGGATTTCTTTATATTTTCTGGATATTAAACCTTTATCAGATATGTGGCTTCCAAATATTTTCTCCCATCGATTAGGCTGTCTTTTCACTTTTATGACAAAGTTCTTTGAGGTATGAATGTTTTTAATTTTGCTGAGGTCCTATTCATCTACTTTTTCTTTTGTTGTTTGTGCTTTGAGTATAAAGTCTTAAAAACTGCTGTCTAATACAAGGTCCTGAAGATGTGTCCCTACATTTTTTTCCAGGAGTTTGAAAGTTTTGGTCCTTATATTTAGGTCTTTGATCCACTTTGAATTGATTTTCTTATAAGGTTTGAGGTGTGGATGTTCTCCTCTTTCTTTTATCTTCAAATGGAGATCCAGCTTTCCCAGCACAGTTTGCTGAAGAGACTACTCTTTCCTAATTGAGTGGTCTTTGCCCCTTATCAAAAATCAATTGGGCATAAGTGAGTTGATTTCTGAGGTCTCAGTTAGATTCCATTGGTGTATATGTCTGTCCTTGTGCCAATGCCATGCTGTTTTGATTACTGTGGCTTTGCAATACAGTTTAAGATCAGGAAGTATAAGTTCTCCATCTTTATTCCAATTTCAGCACAGGGATCATGTCATCTGCCTTTTCCAATTTGTTTGCCTTTTATTTATTTTTCTTGTCTAATTTCTCTGGCAAGTACTTTCTGTACATTAAATAACAGTGGTAACAGTGGGCGTCTTTGTCTTCCTGATCTTAGATGGAGAGCTTTCAGTCTCTCACCATTAAGTAGAATGTCAGTCGGATTTTAATATATGCCCTTTATAGTGTTGAGCAGATTTCTTTTTATTCCTATTTTTCTAAGTGTTTTATCAAGAAGTGGTGCTGTATTTTGTCAAATGTCTTTTCTGTATCAATTGAGATGATCATGTGATTTTCTTCCTTCATTCTATTAATGTCTTGAGTTACATAAATAAATTTTCTTATGTTGAACCAGCCTTGCATACCAGGGATAAATCCCACTTGATTATTGCATGTAATTTTTTCACCATGTTGTTGGATTTGGTTTGTTAGTATTTTGTTGAGGATTTTTGCATCTATGTTCATGAGACATATTGTTCTGTGGTTTTCTTGTCTTATGGTGTCTTTATCTGGCTTTGGCATGAGGATGATATTAGCCTTGTAGAATGAGTTAGGGAATATTCCCTCCTTTTCAAATTTTTTTTTGAAGAGTGAGCAAAATTGGAGTTGTCTTCTTGGAATGTTTGGTAGAATTTTCCTGTGAAAACATTTGGTGCTGGGTTTTCTTTTTTGACAGTTTTTTGATTACTGATTCAATCTCTTACTAGTAATTGGTTTGTTGAGATCTATTTCTTCTTGAGTCAATGTAAGTAGTTTCTAAGAATTTGTCCATTTAATCTAGGTTATCTAATTTATTGGCATCCAGTTGTTCATAGTATCCATTTGTAGTCCTTTTAATGTCCCTCTTTTCATTTCTGATGTTCGTTATTTGTATCCTCTCTCTTTTATTTTCTTTGTCAGTCTAGCTAAAGATTTGTTGATTTTGTTGATCTTTTCAAAGAACCAATTTTTGGGTTTGTTGATTCTACTTTTTTTCTGATAAAATAGAGATAAATGAGTAGAGATTCATTTATCTCTACTCTAATCTTTGTTATTTCTTTTCTTATACTTGCTTTTGGTTTATTTTGCTCTTCTTTTTTTTTAGTTCTTCCAGTTTTGAGGTCATTATTTGAAGTCTTTCTTCTTTTGTAATGTAAGCATTAGAGTTATAAATTTCCTCTCAGAAATCCCTCCACTGCATCCCATAAGATTTGGTATGCTGTATTTTCATTTTCATTCACCTAGAGCTATTTCTTAATTTTACTTGTGATTTCCTCTTTAATCCATTGGTTGTTTAAGAGCATGTTGTTTAATTTCAACATACTTGTGAATTTTCCATTTCTTCCTCTGTTATTGATTTCTAGCTTCATTTCCCTGTGATTGGAGAATATATGCATTGTCTGATTTCAATATTTTTTTAGTTTATTGAGACAAATTTTGTGACCTAACATATGGCTTATATTGGGGAATGCATTTGAGAAGAATCTGTATTCTGTTTTTATTGGTGAAGTTTCTAGATATGGCTGTAGGTCTGATTGTTTTAGAGTACCATTTGAGTCTTGTATTTCCTTCTGATAGATGTTCTGTCCATTTTTGGGGGGGCAAGTTGGTAGAAAACTTATTGAGTACACATGCAGAGAAGGAGCATGTGTGCCCTACAGCAAGATACAGAGGCAAGGGGCAATAAGCAATGCGGGGCCACTTCCTTTTATAGATTAGCTGTACTTATCCTCCTTACTCCTTTCTTGTTCAGGACTTTTTCTTCTACTCTCCCATTTTGTCTTGCTAAAGCTGCCAGAATTTAATATATCAGCAATGGATTGGCTTTTACAAAAGGAGATTTTACAGAGAGGATTTATTAGTTACAAATTTGCTGTGCCAAGGCCATGAAAATGTCCAAATTAAGGCATTGACAAGAGTATACCTTCACTCTGGAGAGGCTGATCATGTCTGGGGTTTCTCTGTCACGTGGGAAGGCACATGGCGATGTCTGCTGGCCCTTTGCTCCTGGGTTTCATTGCTTTCAGCTCCTGGTTCCAGTGGCCTCCTCTCTGAGCTTCTGTTGGCCCTCAATTAGCTTCTCTGAGGCAAACTCTGGACCTCATCTCTTAGCTCAGCATCTCCAAATGTCTATCTTGGTTTCATTTCTCGGCTCTCCTTTATGGTTCTGAGCTCACTCTCTCTCTGTGAGCTCCTTAAAGGACTCCAGTAAACTAATTAAGACCAACCTTGAATGGTAGGGTCACATATCCATGTAAATAATCTAATCAAAAGGTCACACTCACAGTTAGGTTGGTCACATCTCCATGGAAACAACCTAATCAAAAGATTGCACCCTATCATAGGTCTGTACCCACAAGATTGGCTTAGGATAAAAAAAAAGGCTTTTCTTGGGTACAGTTTCAAACCAGCATATCTCGCTTCTCTCCTGGGTAACACCTGATGGTAAATAGTGGATTTGGGTGGTCCAGTTAGCTGTACCCTTCTCCATAGATGATTCATTCAGGTGGGGTCCCTTAAACTTCAGATGGCTTCGCTACTTCTGGGTGTTTCTCGTAAGTGAGTAGCCCCCAGGCAGGGTGTCTGCTCAGGGCTCAGGGTCTCCTGACTTTGATTAACCACCCTTGTTTAAGGGGTCCTTCATGGCCTATCTATTATTTAAAGAGGTGTTTTAAAGTCTCCTACTATTAATATAGAACCATCAATTTCTCCCTTCAAATATGTCAGTATTTGCTTCATATGCTTTGGAGCTCTACTGTTAGCTGCATATATATTTATAATTGTTAAATTGTCCCCTTTATTGATATATGAAGACTATATTAGCCCTTGTAACTGTTTTTGACTTAAAGTCTATTTTCCTTCAGTTCTCTTCCATTTACTACTTGCAAGGCATGTTTTTCCCCCCATCTTTTCACTTTAAACGCACCTATATCTTTGAGTTTATGGTGAGTCTTTTGCAGACAGCATTTTGTTGGATTGTGTTTTCTTTTTTTTTTTTTTAATCCATTTGGCAATCTCCCCTTTGACTGGATAATTTAATCCATTTACATTTAAAGTCACTTCTGAAAATGCAGGACTTCCTTTTGCCATTTTGCTGTTTAGCCTTTGTATGCCTTAATTTTGGTCCTCCACTTCCTCTGTTAATGCTTACCTTTGTATTTACTTGATTGTTTGAATTGTACCATACTGAGTGCCTTCTCCCTTCCATCCGGACACACTTTGCATCTGTTTTCCTTGTGGTTACTGTGAGGTTAAAATTTAACACCTTAAATATATAACGATCATATTTGGTTTGATACCACCTTAACTTCAATAGCATGCACATTCACTTTTCCTATACCCCTCTGTTCCCCCATCGTCTGTTGTACTTGTTATCACTTATCTTTGTACATTGTATGTCCCATACCATAGACTTAGATTTTATGCATTTTCATTTTAGTACCTGTAGAAGTAAGAATTGGAATTACATCCAAACGATATACTACTATAAAGTGGGCATTTGCAATTACCCTATGGCCTTCTTTGCTGCGAATCTTTACTTCTTCACACCACTTTGAATCAGTGTCTAGTGTCCTTTCCTTTCAGTCTGAGGGACTTCTTTAGTGTTGTTGCAGGGCAGGCCTAGTGGTGATGAATTTCCTCAGCTTTGGTTTATCTGGGGATGTCTTAATATCCCATAAACTTTTGAAAGAAAGTCTCACTAGATATAAAATTCTCGGTTGGCAGTTGTTTTCTCTCAGTGCTAAGTATTCAACCACTGCCTTCTTGCCTCCATGTTTTCTGACAAGAAATTACCACTCAATCCAGTTGGGACTCCCTTGTACCTAACACAATGCTTTTCTCTTGTACCTTTCAGAACTCTCCCCTTGTCCTTGTATTTGATAGTGTAATCAGTATATGATGGGGTGTTCTTTTCTTCGTATTTATCCTGTTTGGTGTTCTCTGGGTTTCTTGGATGTGCTTCCTCATGTCTCTTGCTAAATCTGGGACGTTCTGTGTCATTATTTCTTTGACTATAATCCTCCTTCCTCTTTCTTTCTATCTCTCTTTCTGGGACTTCCATAATTCTTACATTGGCACATTGGGTGGTGCCCCATAGCTGTCTTAGACTATTTCACTTTTTATAATTTTTTTTTCTTTTTTATGCCCCTCAGCCTAACTCATTTCAAGTGTTTTGTCTTTGAGTTTAACTGTTTCTTCTGCTAGTTCCAGTCTGATCTCAAAATCCTCCTGGAATTCTTCATTTTATTTACTGTTATCTTTAACTCCAGTAGTTCTGTTTGGTTCCTTTTTAAAATTTCTATCTCTTTACTAAGATTCTCATATTGCTTATTTATTGTTATTGTTTTTTGGATATCCTTTAGTTCTTTCTCTATATTTTCATTCATCTCCTTGAGCATTTTTTGAGATCACTTTTTAAAGGCTTAGTTTGATATATCCACATCTGTTCTTCTTTGTTGGTATTTTTCTGGGGTTTTATCCTCTTGCTTTGGAAGGGCCATCATTTTTTGTTTCTTTTTCTCATATACTTTTGGTGTACACTCTACAATTTAAAACATTAAATGTTAACCCTTGGACTTATTCCCTGCAATATCTCTCTCTTGATTTTGTAACCAGCTGGTGATAAGACAGGTTTTTTTGAACTTCAGCCTTCCTTTCTGGAAGATCTGCTAAGGGAGGAAGGCATCGTGCAGGGTTTTCTCTGCTTTTCTGGGTCTCTATCTTGTCCTGGGCTTTAACTTGTTAGTTGTTTTGAGTTTCCCTGTTTACAGGAGTTTAGTTGTCCCCTCTGTTTCCCAAGAGACAGACCACCCTCTCCAGTGTGTTTGAAGCTGGCATGGCTTTGTCTTCACTGTTTGCCTCTGTAACTTTATCTTAAGATGCTTTTGTCTGGAGAGCAAGTTCTGGTAGCTGGGGCTTCCATAGAAGGCTTTCCTGCATTAGTTCCACAGGACCCCGTGAGGGGTCCCAGACCAGCTCCATTGTGCTCTGGGGAGGGGATCAGGAAGGCGCCAGGAGCTCCTTCCATGGCTCCCTGGCCTGCCCAGTAAGTGCAGCCCTTTAGTTCAGTGTCCCCACAGCCCTGAGGACACACGGTGTCTTCCAGTGTCTTCTGCCACGGCCTTGGCATGGGTTGAAACGATGGCTGCCCTCAGAGTTGGGCCCCCAGCAATCAAAATCAATAGCCAAGATCAGTGACTGGCTGGATCCACCCCTGGTCTTAGGGAAGAAGGTTTTTACATCCCTTTCCCTTGGGCTTGACCACGAGAGCGGGGATGGGTGCCGTTAGCCACCGCGTGAGACAGCAGTTCACTGCCTTCACTGTAACTTCCCCTCTTCTTCCTTCCACTCTTCCCTGGATGCTGTACTGTGCTCTTCCAACCTCTGGGTTTCACAAAAGCTGATTCAGGCAGTTCCTGCCTATCTCGTAGCTGTTTTATGTCTGGGAGCTCCTACCACACCGTCTTCCTACAGTTGTTTGTGCTGAAAGTTTTGATGTAACTTTTGGCATAAAACATTTGTGAAACAGATGCGAGCACCAGATGCTACAGTGCCTCATTTCTAAAGATTGGAAGTTGATGTGCAAAACTGGAACTACTTATGGGTCTTTATTCTGGGGACCACTGATGATCTGCCACACTCTACTCTTTGGTGGGCTTGCATTGGACAAGCAGGCCAGCCCCACCCACTGTATGCATAGGGAAAAACACAGATGTCCTGGGGCTGGTGCTGGTGGAGAATGGACAGTACCCAGTGCAGCATGGAGTAAGACTTCAGATGATAAAGTCCCAGTGAGTGCAGGCTGGACCCGCAACTGCCATCAAGGCAGTGAAGGCAAAGCTGGAAGGACACTCTTTGTACTTGTGCGGTGAGCTGCCTGAGTGACCTGCTTTGTGCATGCAGCAAAAGCAGTGGAGCTAATTTCATGATGGGACTGAAGAGCCAGCCCCTGTGAGGGAAGCGCAATACCCTGCCCCTGGAATGGGATAGCAATGTGAAGTCTAAGGCCTTCAGGGAATGATGGGCTCATGTCAAGTAGCCAAAGGGTTGCAGAATTATGCCCAGAGCTGCACTGTCCCACAGAGCCTGCTCCTTGGAGCCATCTGAAGAGCTCCCTCGGGGCCACACACTGAAGGGAGAGAATAAGGAAGAGGCCACAGGTTCTGTTCCTCCCGTTCAACCTGGGGATTTCTGCTTCTGTCTGCCTTTGGGTTTCCATGTAAAATTTCACTGGAAATTAGAGAAAAACTCATCTAAGGAACACGTTATCCATTATCTGTGTTTGGTTTTTCTCACCCCTCCTTCTTCGCCCTGTCTGCCACCATGTGTATATGTTCTCTCCTGCACCTGCCATGAGGCTGCTCACATTTCTCTGACATCTTCTGAAACCTGTCACTGTTGAAGGCTGTGTAAACAGACTGCACCCAGCACCTCCCATGTTTCCCTTCTTTGGGTAGGCCTGTGACTTTTCTCCAGCTCTCCTATCAATATATCCCCTGCCAACACTGAGGTTTTAGAAATGCAGTCTTCTTGAGCAAAACGATTTCATTACAGAGTTTCAAGTGACCTATCTCCTCACCAAATTGGAAGGCTGCAGCATGGAGCTTTCTTTGGGGTGCTGCACCTTTGAGAATTCACCCCATAAAGTGGCTTGCATGCTCCATTGCTTTTGCGGTGCAATAACTCTGAGGGGGGGGTGGGTGGGGACCAGCACAGAAGGGACCTGGTGCTGCTGTCGGGCCTGGTCCTGCTGACCTTCTGGTTGCCAGCTGGCCTCCCCTGGCTTCCTGTGCCCAGCTGATTGCACATTCCCTGCTCTCAGGAGCTCTGAGCCGGTCTGTTGAACTTCTGTGATCCTAGGGCTACGTTCCTTCTGAAATGCCAGGAGTGAAGATGAAAATTAGGTGAGGACTTGAGGCCACACAACAAACCATAGAGGAGAAAATCAGAATTCAGAGAAAGGGGATGGGGATGCTGGTTTTTAGTGGAAATCTTTCCATCTTGCTACTAAGAAAAAAATCAGTGAGAACAAGTACTATTTTGGGACATTGTGTTATGTCAGCTAGCTTGGACTATGAGAAAGTATTGTCTAAAACTCAAAGGAGGGCATTTTCTTTCTAAAAAAATGTTTCTTGCATGTACATGTAACTAAAGAAGCAGTTTCAGCCCTGCAGGTTCAGTGTCAGCTCACAAAAAGGGGCTTAGCAGTTCCTTTATGCGCTTGTGTCCGAGTAATCCTGTTGCAGGAACCCCCATCCCTTCAGAGGGATTTTGATGGAGCAGACACTTAGGGAGTGAATGAACACATTCCCAGGTATGTGATGTTTTCAAAACAGAGCTAGCATGAATACAGAATTAAATTTACTCATTCTCTTATTAGAAAATCAGGTTCTAATGTAAAAATATCCATGAGTCAGAAACAGGTCAGTAACGGACAATTTCCATATACTGACTTTCTAAGAGTCATGTTTACTGACATATTTGGGGTTGAACACTTGACAAGAGACAGAAATCCAAGGTTTCCTTGGACAGGGTGGAACAAACCATCCACAGTCTCTAGTGTCCATGTGGGTGAAGAGGGCGGTGAGGTCATGACGAATGCGTCCTGGCGGCTTAGAGAAGAGATGGGTCTGAGGAGGCTGGGGTTGGCTCTAATTCTATGGGAAGTTGCCAGCAGGAGTCGTCTGTCCTTGATATCTTCCTATGTAAAAAGAAAAGTTTGGAATTGGTAAGTGAGTCTAAAAACAATTGCACATTTGAATGAGCTGGGGAGTTTCACAAAAAAGTACTTAAGCTCTGGCCTCACCTTAAATGCGGACAGAATTTCTGATTCAGTAGATTTGGGGTGGGACCAAGGATTTCATTTCTAACAAGCTCTCAGGTGGTATTGACGCTGCTAGTTCAGGGACCACATTTTGAGAAACATTCCTTGGAGAGTCTGATTTAAATAGTATCAGGGTGGAGCCCAGGTATGTCTTTTTTTTATTTTAAAGGGGCCCAGGTACACAGCCAACCTTGAGAAACATTCAAGGTGAGTAAATGGCCCTTGGCAAGTCTAACTTCTATGACTCTTTGGGGGGTATTGCTACTATGGGGTCTAAATCGTTCAGATATTTATTGTTTATATTGATCAGATAAAATATCTATTTGACTGTTATGTGCACAGAAATTTATAAATTTTCAAGACTGCAAAGAAGTTTAAGAACTTACATCTAAGGATTTCAAAGATTATTATAATTTTGCCTTCATAAGAAGAAAATAAAATACCTTAGTGGAAAAGTACACCTATGCATTCACTTTGTTCCTCCAAATTTTAAAGGATTAAAAGATACGACTAAAAATCACTATGTATGAATTTTTGAACTCAGTATTTAACTCAATGTTTAAATTAAGTACATGCATGTTTTTCTGTGTGGTGGCTACCTTTTAACTACATTATTACCTCTAGGAGATAAATGTGTTAACGTCCCTGTATTTAAAGTTTTTCAACCAAATAGCTCCTGCATTTTTATTTTACTAATGTGATGGCTTAAATAGTGATGTGTAGATAACATGGAATCTATAGAGCATGGAATTTCTTACAACTTGATGCTGGTACAATTATTCTCTGAACAGCTGACTATGAATTTTATCTCATCATATATAAATCTAGCATGGATACCAAAAGCTTACAAAGTCAAATAACAAAATTAAAAGTTTGTATCAATCCAGTTAGTAACAAATGCAGTTTTTTGAAATTGTCCTGCCTCTATGTTCCACAAGTTATGTAACTGAACATTGTGACTTGGACACAATTTTGTTGCATTGAAAAATAAAATTTGTTTCTCAAAATGTTCTAATTTAAGAGTATGCTTTTTTCAAACAAACTAAATTGCAATACTTTGTAAGGCATTTCCATAAATATAGAGACTCAATGCAAAGTTGCTGAATTAAGTTGGTTTAACTCTTCATTACTGGGTAACATTATGGGAAATATGGATTAATTTTGTGGATAATTATTGGCACCCATATTTGTAAATGTTTTCTCTTCTTCCTCCTTCCCTTCTCCTCCAGTCTTTCTCCTTCTCCTCCTCCTCCTTTTTCCTTCTATTTTTAAAAGAATAAATACCTATTTTTTTAAATGACAAACTGCAACACATAATAATGAAGAAAGTAAACATTCATCTAAAATTTCATAACCAAGAATAGCCTACACACTTTTGAACACAAAGGATGGAAGGAAGGAATGGAGGAGAGAGAAGAATTTTAGAAAAATTGGATCATCCTATGCATATGTTTAGAAATAAAATTATCAACCTTAATTGTACTTGAACTTAATTGAATTTAATTGGTGAAAAACAAAATGAAATGAGATTGGAAGAATTGCTAAATTTTAAATAGTTTCACCATGAGTACAAAAAAAGATTTTGAAAAACAGAAGGGAGCTGGAGTTATTATTCTTATAACTATAAACACATTTATCTTTAGATAGCATCTTTTTACTCTTTGTTATGGATCATAAAAAATTAGTCTCGGGCGGGCCACGGTGGCTCAGCAGGTAAGAATGCTTGTCTGCCATGCCCAAGGACCCGGGTTCGGTTCCCGGTGCCTGCCCATGTTAAAAAAAAAAAAAAAGTTAAAAAAAAAATTAGTCTCTTCTGGCCCGCCTTTTTCTACCTTAATTATTTTAGTTATTATTTTTCCATCTAGAAGAAAATTATCTTTAAAGTGTCTTAATTTTGTATTTCATTGATACATTGTTTACCAAAAGGTTCTTACCATATTTTTCTCCTTTCGTGAGCTCTTTATTTGCACTCATCTCACTACATAATTTTTGCTCCCAAAAGGTCACAGATACTGTATTCCTGAGACGTTGAGTGCTTAAGAATATCACTGTTGCCTTTACACCTGAGAAACAACTTGGTCCAATATGAAATTATTTCATTGCCCTTTCTCTTCATTGTATACTTTCAGACCTACTAGAATGTTGAAGCTATTGGGAGGACATCTGAAGGCAAACTGATCTTCTGTATTTTCTGTAACTAGTTTTCTGCCCCCCTTGGATGCCCACTTGCTTTTAAGAGTTTTTGATGCTCATATTCTCACCAGGATGGGTCTTGATGCATTAGCTGGTGTGTGTTAAGTGTGGAGTGTCATTTTTGTGCAAGGGTAGAAAATTTTAGATTTATTTTCATCAATTTCTAATGCCTGAGTGCTCTTCATAATTTGAGTAATGTCTTCATAAAACTGAAAGAGATATTAGTGATCATTTAGCCTGGTGATTCCCGGCACTTTGGAGTATAATGAGTATATGAGTATATAAGAGTAATTGTACTTTTAGCATGTATTGGTAAGAGAAAATGAAAAATGATGAAAAAAGAAAACTACAGACCAATCGCTCCATGAACGCAGACACAGAAATCTTCAAATATCAGCAAATCAAATCCACAAATGTATAAAAAGAATGTGCCTTGACCAGGGGAGCTTATTCCAGGGATGCAAGGCTAGAGCAGCATTAAAAAATTAATGTAGTCCACCATACCAACAGGTCAATACAGAAAAATCATATCAGTTGTCACAGGAAAAGCATTTGACACAATCCAACACTCATTCAAAATAAAAACTTTCAGCAAATTAGGAATAGAAGAAAATTTCTTCAAACTGACAAATGGCATCTACAAAAAATGCTACTGCTAATATTATACTTAATGGTGAAAAGTTGATCTTCCCAACATCAGAAAAAAGCAAGGATGTCCACTCTTGTTTAACAGTTTAATCAGTTCAACTTATTCTAGACCTCTAACATAGGTTCTGTTGAACTGATTATGATTTTTTAGTTCTTGTTTTTCTGTTTCTTGCCCTGCCTATATGGAGCCTTTTATGTTGAGGAGGGTCTCCTCAGATATTATTGCACAAGTCATGTTTTCCCAGACCAGACAGGCACATGTCTCAGTAGGAGAGAGTAGCCAGCATCAGCATCCCCTGAGGGTGAGACCCAATAGGTTGTCAGACTTTCCTATGAAGCCTCTAGACTCTGTGCTTTTCTCATCCTGCCCAGCATGTGGCATTTGTCTTCCCACAGCTCCCCACCAGCTTAAAGTGATGTGGTGTCTTTAATTTCAGCAGCCTCTCCCTGCAGGGGCATGGTTGAAACAGAGGTGAGGTAGTAGGCAGGCTTAGGTTGCTTCTGTTTTCCAGTCCCTGTAGCCTGAATCCCCTGAAAGAGGGCCTCTACCTGAGCTGGGCCTGACCCCCTCTTCTTGGAGAAGATACACCCTTTAGGGAATTGTCCTCAGTTACCTGACTAGTTACTTTGCATCTCAGACATGCCTTAATTCTGCCCTTGCCTGGAGCAGTGCTGGCACCCGAGAATGCTTCCAGTTCTATCTAATGAGCTGCTTAAGAAGTAAAAAAAAAAAAAAAAAGGGAAGCAGGAAGCCTTTTTTAGAGCCCTACCCCTGCTTCCTGGGTTTCCCAATCAAGAGCTGGAGTTGGTACATGGCTCTGTGTCCCCAGGTTCTTGTGACCCCTTTTCTTTGATTCTAGCCTTTTTCTAAAATTATGAGCAGTCCAACTAAAAAAGACACTGGCTGTCATGGTTAGGGACACGTGTCAACTTGGCCAAGTTGTGGTACCTGTTTATCTGATTGGGCAAGCGCTGGCCTGTCTGTTGCAATGAGGACATTTCATAGGATTAGGTCATGATCACGTCAGCTGCATCCACAGCTGATTCCATTTGTAATCAGCCAAAGGGGAGTGTCTTCTGCAATTAGTGATGCTAAATCTAAT
>PVIY010053927.1:0-14464 GCA_004026745.1 Myrmecophaga tridactyla | reverse complement strand
TGATGAGAGCATGGTCCAGAAAAAGGAACAGAGACAACTGCTTCTTGGCCCAACAGCTCGTAAGTGGGCAGGCAGGTTTTATACTTGGACTCTGGGCCTCTAAGGGGCACATCTCCTACCCTTTGTCCTGCACTGCACAGTGGGCTCTCATCGTATGTCCTCTCCCACTCTACCCGCTGAGTTTCACTTGCCCTCGCGTGCTCCCTCTGGCCCACAACTGTCTCTTCTTTATCTCCCTCCCTCAACGTCACACCGAAGGCCTTGGTTCCTGCTGTTGCCCCCTCCCCGGTCCAGCACACGTCATCCCTGCATCCAGCTTCCTGGAGTATGTGACGCACCAGACACGCCATGCCGAGAAACCATTGCTGGCTCCCGGCAGCCATTCAGCAATGCCCAACTCCTCGGCCTGGCATTCATGGCTTCCTTGCCCTGGCACTGGAATGCTTTGTAACCACATTCTGCAAGATTTTGCAGGGAGAACCCACCCCTCCCACCCAGTGGACTTCCTGACTTTGAACTCTATAGAACTCCAGCTCAATGCTGGGTCCACCCAGGCACCCCTTCCCAGTTCCCATCAACACCAAAATGCCCAACTCCACCCCATCCAGGGCCCGCCCCAACGTCCCATCTTCATGAGGCTCTCAGAACTGGAAGGGTTCGACACCTGCTGACGTCCCACCTGCCCCTCTTTGCTCCCTCCGCAGTGGAATCTCGTTGCGGACGTGTGTGTTGTGTCCCCTGCCGGAGTCCGCAGCAGGGACAGGCAGGGGCTTCCTGCAATGAATGCAAGGGGCTGGCAAGCATCTCTCTGTCCCCGTTTCTGTCCTTTCCAAGACCTGTGTTTTCACAGAGGGCCTTGCAGAGGCCGTCAGCTTAGACCCTGACGCCCCTGCTGGACACTGACCTTTGACCCTGTCGCCGCGATGAAGGGGGATCTCGCCCTCGACTTGGGGTTGGTATGGCTTGACGACGACGAAGACTCTTCCGGGCACGGCGCTGTACAGCTTCCGCTTGGGCCCCGGGTACTCGAAGGTGGAGAGGGGGTCCTTGCCGGCAGTAGGAGCAAACGCAGACCTGGATTCGGCGGAGAGGCAGAAAGGGACAGTCATGGCTCGGAACAGATCAGGCCACGCTCCAAAAGCCGAGGTCTGTTCGAGCTCGGCACCCATCAGGGGCCTGCGACCACGGCGATTTAGCCGCGGGTGTCCCTGAGCGCCAGGCTCACCGGGCGGGGAACGCAGGGCGCGCCCTTGGCCAGAAGCGCCATCGGGACTGACCCTGGGGGCCACGCTGCCTGGCCCTGGGACATTTTCAGGAGGGCACTTCAGATGTACTTTTTTTTCTTTTAATATTTTTATTGACAAATCTTCATACACACACAGTCCACACGTGGGGTATGATCAGTGGCTCACAATATCAACACGTGGTTGTGGATTTGTCACTGTGATCCTTTCTTAGGACATGTGCATCTCTCCAGAAAAAGAAATGAAAAGAAAAAAGAAAAACTCATATATCCCATACCCCTTGCCCCTCCCTTCACTGGACCACTAGTATTTCCACCTGCCCAATTTATTTTACTCCTTATCTCCCCTATTTATTTTCTATCCTTATGTTTTTTATTCATCTGTCCATACCCTGGATAAAAGGAGCATGAGACACAAGGCTGTAAACATTATTTCATTATACAATCATCTTCAAGAACCAAGGCTACTGGAACACAGCTCTACAGTTTCAGGTACTTCCCTCCAGCCTCTCCAATACACCCTAAACTAAAAAGGGTATCTCTGTAATGCATAAGAATAACCTCCAGGATAACCCTCGACTCTGAAATCTCTCAGCCACTGAAACTTTATTTTGCCTCATTTCTCTCTTCCCCCTTTTGGTCAGGAAGGTTTTCTCAATCCCATGATGCTGGGTCCCAGCTCATCCTGGGAGTTCTGTTCCATGTTGCCAAGGAGATTTACACCCCTAGGAGTCATGTCCCATGTAAGGGGGAGGGCAGTGAGTTTACCTGCTGAGTTGGTTTAGAGAGAGAGGCCACGTCTGAGCAACAAGAGAGGTTCCCTGGGGGTGACTCTTATGCATATTTTTAAGTAGGCTTATCTTCTTCTTTGCAGGAATAAGTTTCATATGGGTGAAACCCAAGATCGAGGCTCAGCCTTATTGATTTGATTGTCCCCACTGCTTACAAGAATACCAGGAATTTTCTAAATGGGATGCTCAAAGTGATTTTCAAAAATGATATGACTGGGCGGCTGCTGTGGCTCAGCAGGCAGAGCTCCGACCTGCCGTGCTGGAGGTCTGGAGTTCGATCCCTGGTGCCTCCTGCCCATATGCAAATTAAAAAAAAAAAAAGAATGCTATGACTGCATCGTTTAGTGCAGCGACAAGGGCCAGCTATTGCTAAGAGGCGGAAACAGAGCAATTTCTTTTCTCATTAGTGGCAATAGTGAAGCGTCATGATCAGTTCTCGTCCCATGATGGGAATCTTTGGAAACAAACTTGTGCATGGATCTGTGATATCAGGATGACCCTTCAGTGTCCTCACCTAGACAGCAAGGAAAGCGTGTGCCTGCCACCGGGTCTCCTGAGCACACACAGCCATGGCCAAGCAAGCTGGAATATTACAGACCGGCGGGGCAGGTCCCAGAACCAGAATCACGTCTGATTCTCAGCAGAGAGGGCAAACTAGGCCACCCATGCATGCCCACAAAGCCTGGGGCCCCAAACAGGTTCTCCACAGCTCCACGGCAGCATTTTCCATGAGCAAGGAGGCTCTTACATTTAGACAGGACTCACGGGGCAAAAGGCTTGCAGGGGAAATTCAAGGAGAAGCCAGGAGCCATCACTCACTCCCAGTATTTGATGTCATTTTCCCAAGTGCCTTCTGTACTTTGATTAACCTCTATGTACCCATGATGAATGACCCATGGCTTGGGTTGTGTTTATTGAAGTTTACAAAACTGTGACTGCGCTGTATTTAGTCATTCTTCTTACTTTTCCACTCAGTCCTATGCTTCTGAGCCCTAGCCCTGGGAATCCACGGAGATTTGTCTGGCAAGCCCAGTCTACAACTGTGAAAATGGAGACTTTGAGAGACGAAGAGATGGGCTCAGTTTATACCCCAAATGATACTGCCAGGAAGTAGCAGGCAAGACTGGACACCAGGTTTATCTTCCAGACCCCAACACCCGGATCTTTTCTTATTCCACGTGGAGCAGAGAGAGCATGGAAAAGGGGACAGGGTCACAAGAAGCAGGCTTGGAAGCTTAGTCTGGGCACAGGGGACCCTGAGGGAAGGGGGGGTTACTGCCAGATGGGACATCCCTGTCTCCAGCAACACCACCTTTGCCGGGACTTTTTCCAACCGAGTGACAGCCACGCATGTGGGGACAGGCTCCTGGGGGTGGGGGGCACAGGGGCTCTGTATGTGAGCCCTGACATGACGAGGCAGTCTTGGCAAGAGGTCAAGACCCCAAGACCCCAGGGCAATGGGTTCCTCCCTCCTACGGCCTCACGCCACCTTTCCCTGCCCTGCCAGCTACAGCAGCAAAAACTTCCCTCGGGTCCACCCCAAAGAGCCAGACGTTTGCTCTCGGGAGATGTCACTTATATCTCCAAGCACTCAGGAGCTACCAGAGCAGCGACGGCTACAAAGAGGAAACCTTTGAGCACCTCTTGACCAAAGGTCCCCGCTCAGGAAGCCGGCCGCCTCGCAGCGAGGAGGGTCAAGTTGGGCCTCCAGCTCGGGGATGCACCAGGGTGTGGGAAACCCAGGGGCAGCCCCTCAGGTCCCCCACCCGAGAGGACTTCCCGCCAGTCTGCTGTGGGGCTGGCGTACGTCCTGGGGTTCTGAGTCATTCATTCAATCCTCCCTAGCTCATCCTGACTCAGGGCTGGACCGGCCCAGCACCAAGGCTGAGAAACGAGAGCAAGGAGACAGGAAAGCTCCCAGCGCCCGGTGCTGTCCATTGCAGGCTCATCTCTTCTCCAGCTCCCAGCCATGGGCAAAGGGGATCCATTCACCGGCAGTGGGGGCTGCAGCCCCCGAGGGTGCATGAGCTTCCCAACCGGAATCACAGGGCTTGGAAGAGGCCTGAGGGTCAGTAGAGGACGGTGGGCTCCCACCAGGGTCAGCATTCTTCCCCTCCCCAGACCTCTGTAACCCAGGACAGAGTACTCAAACCACCCCTGGTGCACCTGCCAACATCAGGGATGGAGGCAGCGAGGCCAAGGAGGGGGCCAGGCCAGCTGTGTGGGCTCTGGAGGCTGTCTGAACAGAGTTTCCTTCCAGGCCCATCTTTCCCCACCTGTGTGGCCTGGAGCTGGTCATTCGTTAACTCATTGAGTTACCTCTTTGAGCCTTGATCTCCTCATCTGTAACATGGTGGTGGGGAGCACCCAGCACATGGGGTGGTGGGAAGAATTAATGAAGGGGCAAGAGCCGTTTGGCCACTAGGCTTTTGTGGCAGCTACCTAGCTGTCAATGAGGTCATAAAGGGACCCCATGCCTCCTGGGCTGCATTCCGCTGCTGGGACAGGTATTATGACTCTGCAGCAGACATAAGGGAGCTATAAGCAGATGGAGCAGGTAGGACAAGCCCCCAAGTCAGTCCCAAGGCACCAGGAAAGAAGACAACTCAGAGTGAAGCAAGCCGAGGTGGGTGGGCATCTTCCCACAGGGACAGTGACAGTCCAGAGTCCAGAGAAAAGACAAGGAAGCCCGTGCTGATAGTGGTTGGGAACAGGGCAGGGGTGAGCCAAAGGCTGGGCTCCTGGACTCTGACTTACAGCTACTATTTGGCTGTAAAAGCAGCTGCTAAGTCCAGAAAGTGGGAAGCAGATAAGGAACGCATCTTCTCAGGGAAGGAGCCCCCACCCATACGGGGTTGCCCCAAGGAGACTCAAGACTCCACTGAGCGTTAACAACAATCTGCCTGGGAAACCAAGCTGACCCAACCTGTTCTCAGAAGAGTTTGAAATCCATCCAGTTCTCCATCCATCACTGCCCCCACCCTGAGCCTCTGTTCATTCATTCCGCCCTCCCATGCATCCATCCATCCACCCTTCTATCCACCCACCCACCTATGCATGCATCCATCTATCTACCGTCCTGTCCATCCATCCATCCACCAGTCCTGCCACTTGTCCCATTTTCACCCATCTATCTACCCATGTATCCATCCACCCACCCAGTCACCTGTCCACCCCTGTACCTCTCCATCTGTAAATCCATCTCTCCATCCACTCATCCATTCATCTTATCACTTATCTGAGCATCATCTATTCACTCATCCTCCCAAACTTCAGAAAGACCTTACCAGGATCCTACCAGGAGTCCAACTGACCACCTACTACAAATTGTCGAACCAGTCAGTTAATCTTTTGAAGCCTCAGTTTCCCTGTCTGTTAAGAGGGGTATAATCAGGAATGATGGTGAGCATGAGTCGCCATAAGCCCACTCGGCACAAGCATAATACAAATGCTCGCACTATTCCAGTGTCTCTCCTTCACCCGGCAAATGGGTAGCAAAATGGGTCTTTGGGTACGAGCTGGAACAGCGTGTGTTGTGGACATGGAACAGAGAAGTCAAAGTGAGCCAAATTCCAGTGCAGCAGCTCTTCATTAATCAACTCTGCAGACACTCAGCCCCCGGTCCACCTTTCCAAGACAGGAAGGCATGGCTGTGCCTTTCCTCATGAGTGCGCTAGGCACCAGCAGTGGAAAATCCAGAGAGGACACAGTGTGCTATTTCACACACATGCTCAAGCCACTTCTCACTCACTGTTCATCTGAGCCTCACAAAGCCCCACGGAGTTGGCACGGAGTCGTTTGTTGTTCCCATTTTACAGGTGAGAAAACAAAGAGGCTCCATAAATAGGGACCTAGGGTAGGTTTGGAGACACAGAGCTGAGTCTCACATCATCTCGGCTGCCTGACCTCAGCCCGGGGATCCCTCCAGGCTCCCTGCTCCTCAGGATGACAAACACGACCAGGTGACCAAGGCTGGACCTGTGAAGGCTGGTCCCCTGAGCGTCTGTGTGACGGATGGAATGGCCTGACCCAGGGGGAGGGAGGGACAGCCCTGCTCGGGAGAGGAGCCTGCGGGAGCCAGGGTGGAAGGGTCAGTCTTCCCTAATGCCCTGTCCGAGGAGGCCAGTTGGAATCACAGCCGCCGTGCTGAGCCCGGGGGTAATTCACAGAATCCTTAACGTCAGAAAACTGGAGTCAGGCAGCGGGAAGTACAAGGGCTGGATGGAGGCAGCGCCCAGCTGTGCCAGGGGAACAGGGACCCGCCTGTACACGGAGCTCTGCTCTCCATCCATTCGTCCCACAGTCACTCATTCATTCATTCGCACAGACTCCCACCTCGTGGAGCTCTACTCAACTGCGGAGGAGGGCAGGTGGACGAGGGCACCCCCGTGTGCCCAAGGGGCCTCTGGAGGACACAGGGTGGGGACGCGAGGGCAGCTGACGAGCCTGGCAAAGGCCTCCCTGGTGGGGGGCTAGAGGGGCCAGGTGACACGGGAGGGGCCGAAAGCCAGGGGAAGGACTCTGAGGGACACTCAGGGTGGGAGCCACGTGCTCAGGCCAGCGCCGTGCCTGGAGGGACACCGGTCACTCCGGCTGCAGCGTGGGGGGTAGACGGGGTGGGTGACAGCAGGAGACAGGAGGCAGGGAGCCCGCGTGGCCGTGCTGGGGTGTGGGCCCGAGGCTGGCACGTGAAGTGAGGGGTGCAATGTCCAGGGGTAGATCACTGGGCCTGGGACATCGAGGAACGATGGGTTGCCCCGGCTTCCGGGGTGGTGGCTGTGTGCCGAGTTGCCAGTTCGGGGCCTACGGCAAAGAGGGCAGCATGCTCGAGGCCAAGAGCCCCACCCCTGGCCACCCGCTGGGTCTTGCCGGACATGAGTGACCGAGCTGAGAGAGGCCAGTCCCTCTGCGGCCTCCTAGGACTGCCTCTGCCCATGCACAAGCCCTCGGCGAAGTAGCCCCGTCGTGGGCATCGGAGGGCTGTCCTGCCTCTGGGGAAGGCACCTACGTCCCACACCCCCAGCCACCGCGGCAGGGCCAGGCGTGGGTCCGAGATGGCGTGGGAACACTGTCCACCTTCTGGATGGCCCTGCACATCCCTTGCTGACCCCAGCCAGCTGCAGCTGAGCCTGTGCCCACCTGCCTGTCCAGACCCCTGTCGGCTGCCTGGGGAGGGGCAGTGCTGAGAGTCCCTGAGCGAGGGGGGCCCTTCCTAATGTACCCCCTTCCTCGTGACTTCCCACCCTCGGCACGAGTCCTGCTCAGGCCACATGGACCTCTGGCCCCCGCTGTCACTGGTCTGGCCCCTGCCTCCAGCACGGAGCACCCCCCTCCCCCAAGCAGTCTGAACCCTGAGTTGGAGGCCTCTGGCTCTGGGGGCTCCATCCCCCAATTCCACCGCCCAAGAGCCTCTTCTCCATCAGCCTGGGCCTTGGGGCGCTTGCCCCCTCTCTGCAGGGGTGGGGAAGGCAGAGGGGTACTGGGTGCAGGCAGAGGCCAGCAGCCCACACGTCCCCTCTGCCCACTCTCGCAGAGGTGTAAGGACTTGAAGGAGAAAAGCCGGACTGTCCCGGGAAGGCAGGAGAGAGGGGTCAGGTGAGGGACGCCCACAAGGCAGCAGGACCTGCTCCCCAGGGCAGCCCCCTTGCCTGGCCCTGTGTCCCTCCAGGGATCTTAGTAAGCTGGGGAGCCATTCCCACCCCACCCCCGCTCCAGCTCTCCTGCTGATGTTCCATTCACACCCAGGGTGCAAGAGGCAGCCTGAGAGCCCATGTGGAGAGCATGGGCACGTGCTGGGCCTGGCCGGGCTCCTGGCTACAGGCAGGGCTTAGGCCCAACTGGCCAGCCACGGCCTGTCCCCTCCTCTTCCTTCTCCTCCTCCCCCTCTCCTCCCCCTCTTTTTCTGTGTCAGGTCAGGGCACAGGGGAGGAAGCGGCACCCGCGTTCTTGCATTCTTTGAGAGCAGAGCATTTACCTGGTTAAATGTGAGCCGAGGAAACCAGGTCCCGGCTCCACTTGGGAGGACAGAGTTTCGCTGCCCTGGTCCTGGCATCCCCAGGGAGGCAGGGGGAGGGGTGGGAAGGGGTGGTTCAAGGACCAGAAGCCAGACAAGTACCACAGAGGGGCAGGATGGGGGCTTTCTCCTCAGGAAGGTGAGCCTGGATTCCCACCACGAGTCCTGGCACCCCAGAACATTCCAGAAGCCCTGCTTCCACCTCCAACGGAAGGAGCTGGGCCTGTGGTTTCTGAAGTCCTTGGCTGCCTCGGAAAGGTTCCATTCTGTCTGAGCAAACCCCTTCGGTTTGAGGGCTTATCTAGGACCGACATTCCCTCCCCGTGTGGGTCGGTGAATCTCGGCTTCTCCTCAGGGCTGACCTCACCTCGCAGAGTGGGCCAAGGCCACACAGGTAGGAAGCGGCTCTGCTCAATGCCAGTCCAGGGCTCTCGTGGGGGTGGCCAAGGTCCCTGCCTGGCGGGACGGCCCCAGCTCCCCACTTCACCCAGGGGCCCAAAAGCAGCATGGGTGATGGGTGGACTCTCCTGAGCCTGGCTGGCTTCAGCCAGGGGCAGATACGCCCGAGCTCGGCCCCTGCTTGGATTGCCAGGTGGGGGCAGCTGTGCCTGCGCAGGTGAGCAGCGTCCGGCCCCACACAGCCAGCAGACCGCGTGGCCCCAACCCCCTGGCCTACTGAATCCCGAAGCATGCATCTCCTACTCGGCCAAGCTGGAGGCTCCCAGGAAGCAGTTTCGTGATGACAGCGTAGCCAGAATGTTCCCTCGTGGTGAGGGAGGCCAGGCAGCGAAAACAGCAAGGAGCTGCTCCAGGCAGAGCAAGAGGCGGTCAGCCACGAGGGGCCCCGGAAGGACCCCCACCCCTCCAAGCCGTGGAGGCAGCAAAGCCCCTTCCCAAATGCATTCTCAGGACTGGGCCACGGCTATGCCGGTGGGCGCCACCAGGGGGTGCCATCCCCGACAGGTGTGTGCAGAGCTTCCCACCTGAGGCAGCCCAGCTCCCACCGCTCTGGACCCCCACCTATAGGGGGCTGGGGGGGGGGGACAAAATCCCAAAGGTGAGCAAAGGGACTGGGGAAGGGAGGGCGGGAAGGACCTGGGAAAGGGAATTTGGGCAAGAGGCCATGGGTAAGGGCAGGGACGATGACCAGGTGTATGCCAGGTGGCCCCTCCCAGCCTCTCTTCCCCAATCCAGGTGAGACGGCGAGCTGCTGGCCTCACCCCCACCCAAGCACCCCTTGGAGTCCCTTGGGTGAGCGGTTCCTGGGATCCCAGCTCCCAGGAGAGGAGCTGGGAGCTGTACCCGCTCTCTTCCGTGTCCTAGGTGATTCACTTCTGGTTGGCATGAGGGTCCCCTAGCCCAGCAGGCCCACTCCAGAACCAGGGTGGGGCCAGGTGGCAGGCCCGGGTGGGAGGCTCAGGCTGGGAGGGCCTCTGCTCACCGCCCACCACACCTGCCCTGAGGGCAGGGCCCGAGGCTGCTCCAAGTTCAGGTTTCTGGGGTCCCACATCGGTGTTAGGCCTGAGAGTGGGGTGCTGGGGTGGGCAGCCTTCCTTATGGCAGAGGCACACACAGTCTGACCCAGAGAGAGAGAGAGGAGGCACCAAGTAGGGGTCTGCAGCCCCAAGTGTCCCTGACCTCATGATGCTGCATCTGCCCCCAAGCTGGTCCCTCTCCACAGCTATACCCCACGGCACCCAGAGGGGCTTCTCGGAGGCGGTGGCAACTCTTCAAGAGCAGTGAGCCCTGATGTGCCCGAGGCAGCTCTGAGCCTGACAGGACCACACATGTCCATGTAACAAACCATGAGAGACTGCTGCCATCAGCCCCTCCTACGTTTGAGAAAGCCCAGGCACAGGATAGTCGAGTAACTTGCCCCGAGTCACACAGCAGGAAGAAGCAGGGCTGGCAGCAAGCCTGGTGGTCGGCACCGGGTCTGGCCAGGAGCTGGGCTGACGGGGCGGCCACCCACCAGGACAGGACCACAGGCTGGGGTGAACACAGCCCGAGCCTCAATGCCCCGTGACCTGGGGCATCATGACACCCACCTCCGGGTTCTGGAGGCAGCTTGGAAGGGGCCTGGGGAGAAAGCGGGGCCGTGGACCCCAGCCAGGAAGCAGATGGCTGACACCATATTCCCCCATGGCTGGGCACCTCCGAGCCACCTGTGAGCCCCTCGCAGGCTCCACCCAGATGTACCTGGGCCCAGCCTGGCACCTGGGCGTGCTCAGGTAACCGCTGCTAGCTGACACCTGATTTGGCTGAGCCAATGCCCTCTGCCCTCCCTCACTGTTGCAGGCCAGCCCTGTGGCCCGAGTGCGGTCAGCAGGAGACAGGCCCATGTCAGCACACAGAGCGGTGCCCACGCAGCCACCACCTGCTCCCTGGGACTCTGCACAGGGATCCCTGACCCAGCTCTCAGCCCCACTAGTGCTGCGTGGTCCAAACACCCACCACCATCATCGCACCCCAGGGGGACAGGTGCTCCCCATAGCCCCCTGTTAGGGTGAGGGCATTCTGGGGCAGTCCATCAGCTCCGCCGTGCCCAGCCGGGGGCCCGCTCTCAGCCTAGTGACTGTCCCCAAAGATGGTGCTGGGTCCTGAGCAGATGGCCACCAGTGAGCCAAGCCGCTAAGGGAACAGGGAAGGAGACAGGCACCAGGCCGCAGAGGACAGCATGGGCAGTCCAGGGAGGGTACCGGCCCCCAGGACAGCTTTTCCCATGCGGGCTGGGCAGCGGGCCCACAGCTGGGCTGACCCACCACCGCCCCACTTGGAGCCCTGGAAGTCCCTCAGTCCCAGGCAGGCAGGTCACCCTCTCTCACTGGGAAGGGGTAGACATGAATCCTTCAAAGGCCAACAACTGAGTGCTCACTACACACCAGGCATGGTGCCATGCGGCTGCCAGAACAAGGTGGTGGAACTTTTACGATCTCCATCGTATGGATGACAAAGGTGAAGCACAGAGTGGTTGGTTAACATGCCGAAGGTCACACAGCGACTCCAGGGGAGAGCCCAGCCGGGCAGCCAGGGTGTCACCAGGAGCCAGGTGGGCTGTTGAGACTCTCTCTCGCTCTGCCTCACAGACACGGACAGGAAATGAGGGACCACCAGGACAGCCCCTGCAGTTGCCCCTCAGGTGCTTTTATCTTGTCACCAGCGCTATTTTGTTTGAAGCTCTCCCAAATCCCTGGCCTGTCTTCAATACCTTATTAGATGTCGAATGGGGTGGGGGAGGGGACACACTCTTGAAAATTGTGGTCATAGTTCTTGCTAATGGTGTGAAAATGGAATTTGCCGCCTCTGGGGGATCCTTTAATTTAGCTTTAAACTGTTCTTAGCACCTGGGGCTTCTCCCTCGGGTCTCCTGAAAGTGAGAATCTAGAGCAGCGCTGGGGTGGAGGGCCTTGTGGGCGAGGGGAACAGGTGGTGGGGAGTGGTGATGCGCTGGCGAAAGGGGGCAGTCAGGGGGTCTGCCCGGCGCCGAGGAGCTCAGGCCCTGCAACCCCCGCCATGGGGCGAGCACACGACTCCCAGGGGTACCTGCACCCCACAACCTCCGTGGCTGCAGCCACGGGGAAGCCCGAGCCCCTCCGCCCGGGCTCCTTGCCCACCTCTCTCTCCTGCCCTCCCCTCTCCCCGCAGCCCACTGAATACTCAGGAAGGAGCCACTGGGGTTGGCTTCTCCCCTCTCCTGCAGCCCCAGGGCTAGACTGTGGCCCCAAACCCCCTGCGGCCAAATACCTTCAGAGGTGGGAGAGGGTGGCAGCCATGCACGAGGCGATAGAGAGGGGTGGGGAGTGGGGAAATGGCCCTAAGTGCTGACCACGGAGACCCTGAGCCAGCCAGGTAAGCCCATGGTCAGGGTGCCAGGCACCAGGGCCCTGCCCTGCCGTGTGGCCCAGGCAAGCTCTTCTGCCTCCGCGCCTCAGTTTCTGCCTGCCCATCAAGGCCCCAGAGCACAGGCACTAACAGGGGACACACACGGGGCAGGCTGGGGTGCGACACCCCACTGTGCTGGTGTGGATGGCCCCCGAGGCCCCCCGACGCCCATCCCCACCCCGCACAAGTCCCCTGCCCGCCGAGGCCTCTGCAGAGCCATGTGACGGGAGGACAGAGGCCTTGGGGGTTGGGCTGCTTGGAGGGAACACCCCGTCCCATGCTGGCCTGGCCTGGACGCCGGGCATGTCCCTCTGCCTACCCCATGCCGGCCTTGTGTCCCCATCTGAGATGTGGATGGGGAGCTGAGGGCTACCGGGGGCGGCTGGGGGCCCAGCCGAGGGGCTGCCTGTGCACCCGGCCCTCGCAGCTGGGCAGGGACCACGCTGCCTCGTGTCCCCACCAAGAGAGCCGCGCTGGCCCCTACTCCTTGTATCTGTACATGTGACCTTATTAGGGAACAGAGTCATTTCTGGTGGAATTAGATATAAGGAGGGCAGACGGGATTAGGGCAGGTCCTTCATCCAACACCACTGGTGGCCTTACAAGGACAGGCCATTTGGGCACAGCGATGGACGGTGGGAGACGGCCAGGAGAGGACAGAGGAGCGGCTGGAGGGCACAGGCCAATGGCGTCCAGGGTGCTTGGACACTCCCCTGTAGCCTGTGGAGGGAGGATGGCCCTGCACAAGCCTGGTTTCGGACTGGTGGTCTCCAGAATGATGAGGGAGTAAATTCCTGTGGTTTGACGCACCCGAGTTTGTGGTATCTGGCGGGGGCAGCCCCAGGACCCACAGAAGGGGTTGCAAGAAGAGAGCTCAGCACAGGGCAGCCACCCGCCTGGGCCTTCCCAGGCCAAGGCCGACGGGCAAGAGCCCCAGGAACACCCCGAGGCGCTGCGGGGGCTCCCCCCTTGCCTGCCCCTCTCCGGGACATCACCCCCAGAAGGCGAGCGCCCTGCCCCGCCCCGCCCGGTCCGCCCCCCGCCGCTTACCCGAGGTGCCAGGCCTGCTGCTGTCTCCTGCCGCCCTCGGCGGCGCTGGCCAGCCTGTTGAGCGAGGGGGAGCGGCTGCGGGCCCCAGGCGCGTAGCCCCCCACTGCCTTCCCGGCGCCATCGGGGTCGCAGGGCAGCGGCTGCAGCAGCTGCGGCGAGAGGCTGCGGTGGGAGGGCGGCGCCGGGCACACGGCCCAGTCGGGCGCGCCCGCGTGCAGGCTGTTGTCGCTGTTGGAGCGCAGCAGCGCCCGGGGGGCGGCCAGCGTGCTGGGGGGCCGCCGCCTGCGGTTCGAGTACGCCGGGGCCTCTCGGAAGGGCACTGCAGGGGGGAAAGAAGGAAGGAGAGCTGCGTGAGCGAGGCCGGGCCGGCCGGCACGGGGCAGGGGGACCGTGCGCCAACACCGCCGGGGACAGGGCAGTGGCGAATTCTGGGCTGAGTCCCCGGCGGACTCTGCTCGATCCAGAACGCGCCCCATGCAGAAGCAGAGGGCCGGGAGGGGGACCCCGAAGGCTGCCGTCTGGGGGACGCTCAAGCCAAGGCTTGGCATGGAAGGGACGCGGTGTCCACGCTTCCACTGGGCTGGCCTGGGGGTGCTGGCCTGTGTGCTCGTGCAGGAACGAGGGGTACTCACAGCGGAGGTGGCCTGAACTTAGCCTCCCAGCTCAAAGCACATGCTTTTCTCCCTCCCACCCGACAGGCACCATGGCTGAAAAGCTGCAGGCGACGGCGTGGCTTCTCCGGCTCCTTGGGAAGCCCCGGGCTAGGGGCCAGGCGGTCACGGCCCCGAGCTCAGCGAGGCCAGAACGCAGAGGGAACACAGCTGCCCATAGGAACCCCTGAGTGGCGGCACTCGGCTTTGCTCACGTGGGCAGACGGCTGGAGTCATACACAGAAAGTACCTTTCCCAAGACCCTCGAGAAGGGACCCTCCAAAGAGGGGTGGCCCTGCGCCCTCCCGGGCTGATGGGCACCGGCAACCTCTCACTGACAAGTGATGCTGAGTGCCGCCCCCCGTGATTCCAGAAGCCCCAGGAGCCTTTCCTTCACCACAGGAGTTCTACACCCCATTTGCGCTAAGTTTCCACTGCCAAGGTCGGGGCTGTCATCTGCAAAAGGGCAGCTGAAAGCGACAGAAAGCACTTGACCTGCAGAAGGGGATCTCCAGTCTCAAAGGAGGAGGACGTCAAAAGGAGATTGAGGACAGAGGCTGGACAGGCTGTGGTGCCTGCGGCTGCTGAGAGCCCCAAGGCCTTGAGGGGGTGGGGGGCACATCAAGGCCAGCTGCAGCCCTTCCAGGCTGTTACAAAGCCCTGCAACAGCGACCTGGGACCCAGCCCACTCACACACTGGATGGCGAAGCTCTCCGGGGAGAGGGGGTGCCAGAAGAGCTCCTCAGGGAGGAGATGGCACTGGGAGAATTTCCTGAGGACAGAGGCCAAACTCACTGGAGAAGGAGGTGGTGCTGGCAGAGCTCAGCGGGGAGGG
>PVIY010053926.1:0-14451 GCA_004026745.1 Myrmecophaga tridactyla | reverse complement strand
GCCCACTGGTGCCCTCACTAGCGGCCGGGGGTCTTGCCCAGGTCTGGACTCAGGGAAGGCTCTGCCTTGCCCAGCCTGCTGGCTGCTGACACGGCCCCGCGGCTCTTCCTGCAGGAGGAACAGCTCCAGCCTCTCTTCCTGCATCGGTTTGCAGCGCGGCCTCAAGTCCCCATCCGCCCATCCCCCATCTGGACAGGAGGTCATGGGGGACAGGAGGTCTGCGGCCAGCCCCAGGCGACCTTGGCTGCTGGGAAATGCCCTTTGTGACTGAAAACTGTTTATCCAAGAAGTGTCAGGGGGCTGCGAGTCCCAGACAGGTGTTCTCCATGCCCTTGGGGGGTCTGGGGACTTCGCTGCACAGGCACAGGGGGTGGCTTGTTCACTTCTCAAGCCCGTGCCTTGGTGGGGGTTACCCGGTGAGCTCCAACTGCCCAGTACCGGCCTCAGTGAGGCTGGGGAGTGGCAGGAGTGGGGGGGACAGTTCCACCCCTGGGATCTGGGGTTGCTGAGAGTCACAGGCCCAGCATTGCAGTTGCCTGGCCCCGGGTCATGGGCCCAGCACCGCAGTCCCCTGGCCCTGTGCCAGCAGCTTGCCCCAGCGAGACCCCCCTGCCCCTTCCCTGGGCACTTGGGGCCTGCGATGGCCGCTCCCCATGTTGGTATTTCTCTCCCTGTTGAAAACCTCCAGGGCATTCCCATTCTCCTTAGGATAAAATCAAGGATCTTATCTTGACCTGCAACACTGCAGGGTGGGGGTGGTGGGAAGGGACGGAGCCCCAAGGCTGGGCCGCCTTCCACCTGGGGGCACTGAGCAAGCACTGCGCGGGTGGGCGGTGCCACACAGGTTCACGCTTGTTCCGCTGCGGTCGGGGACAGCTGTGAGGGGCCGTGCCAAGTTACAGGACTTGGTGGATGTCCCCCGTGGCCCCCTCTGCCACGAGCCTGGGCCCAGGGAGGGCTGAGTCCGGTGCTCAGTACACCTGGAGAAATAGGAATGGAGCCCCAAGCATTTGAGGGGCTCTGCTGGAAGCTTTCCAAAGCAGAGGCACCCTTCGCTAAACCAGCTCCCTACTGGCTGTCTCACCCTAGCTCAGCCAGGCCTTACAGCTGCCTACGGCCATTATTTTCACTTCACAACCAGGACATGGAGACATGGAGGGTCCAAGCCTGTTGCCCAAGGCTCACAGCCAGAAATGGCAGAGCTGGGGTCAAATGCAGGCCGTGGGGATTTGGAACCCCCCCATGTCTCCCTAATGAATGCTGCGGGCAGCATCCCAGGCCCTGACCATGGCTGAGCACTGAGGCAGGGCCCACGGGCCAAGGGGTCTGGGTTCTAGCAGGAGAGACCCCCTTCTGCTGGCCTCCGCCCCGCCCCTCCCTGAAGCTGCCCCCTCCCACCCCCACTGTGGCCTCTGGGCTTCTGCCGCCCAAACAATGAAAAACCCAGTTTACCTGCAACGGGGGCCATTCCCGCCTTCACCTTTCAGCCAATCAATGTCCACGCAGGTTTCCTGTCTAGAACGCAGGAAGTGGGGCCAGGGAAGGCTGCCGGGGCCCCTGGGGGGTAGGGCATCTCCAAGAGGGTCCTTGTCCGAGTCAGGGGCCCTGGGCTGCCCTCTCCTCCCCTGGTGAAACAGGTTTGCTGTGAAGTGACCTGCATGCCATGACAGCAAACAATAAATGCTCAATAAGTGCTAGCCACACCAATGCTGGTTGCTGCCAGCGCCTTCCTTGGCCTCAGCTTCTGTTTGCTTCTAAGCGGGGCTCCTGGGGTACCCATGCCTAGGGGGCTTGCACCCCCGAGTGGGCTCTGGCGCCCCCATCTTTCCCAGGGCGAGGGGTAAGCTGGTCAGGGGTGTGGATGGGAGTCTAGGGGGTCCTCTTGGAGGGGTAGGTCACACCTGCAGCTGACGGAGGCCCCCCAGGACCCTGGCCTCCCCTAGCTGTGGGGCTTGGGTCCCCTCTGGATGCTGGGGCCTTTCCTGCCACCTGATGTGATGTGTCCTCTCAGCTCCGCCCCAGGGCACTCCGGCCTCCCAGGAGCCCCCTCTTCCTGCTCCGTGAGGACCCCCTCCCGACTCTGCACCCATCTTCTGCAGCTCCCAGCGCAGAGATTGTCCTCCCTGGGAGCGCATGCTTGCCCCTCAGCCTAGCCCCCCGAGAGGGGAGTGGGGGCCTGAGCACCAGCCTGCTGGGGAGGCTTCCCAGGGCCCTGGCTGGAGACCACCCTGAGGGGGGAGGGGGGAGTGGAGGACTCCCAAGGCGTCTCCGCACCCCAGGTGCATCAACACATGTCACACCCCAGATGTGAGGGCCTCACCGGTGACACTCACCTGGCCAGGTGGGACCCCGGCAGAAACAGCCCGGGGGGCAAGGTGGAGTGGGGGGCATTAGCACTCGGGAGGCAGGATGCTGCGGCAGGGGGTGAGGTGGGCCATTTGGGTCTCTGCGGCCATTGGGGCCTGGGCAGTTTGGGTGGGTGAGGGGCGTGTCAGGCCACCATGCACGCTTTGGTCTGGGTGTTGGGGTCCCCACCCCCCTGCCCGCCAGCAGATTGGCACTGCTCCAAGGCAGCCCCTGGTGAAGCCAAGGGGATCTTTAGGTCAAACAAAGGTAAGGGGGGCCTGGGGTCTCAGCACAGCGGTGGTCTTTGTAGTGCGAGACTGGGAGGAGGGGCTGCCCACTCAGGCCACCAGGAGGGGAAGCTGCAGGTGGGGTGCTGGGGGAGGGACCTGTATGTGGGGTGCTGGGGGAGGGGAGCTGCAGGTGTCATGATCCCTGGCTTTTCAGCAGCTATAGAGGAGAGGCTGGGAGTGTGGGGGGTGGGGGTGGGAGGGGTATGGGCTGTGGGTGTGGAAACCCCTTCCTCTCCCCCTGCCAAGCATGGCGAGGGCCCCTGAAACCCAGACAGGCCTCTTAGGGCTGCACCCTGTAAGGAATAGGGCCTGGGAGGCTCACGTGGAACATGAGCACCCAGTCCGTCCGTTGACAGCAGCAAAGGAGGCCCTCTTTCTGGAGGGCATGGCTTGGGGGACCCAGGCCCATCAGAGAGGGACTTCTTAACATTCATCACAGAAATGAGCCTGGGGGCCACCGCCGCCCAGGGTGGGGGTGCAAACAGGACTTGGGGCAGGGGAAGCCTGCTCGGAGGCAGTGTGCGTGCGGGTGGGGGCTGCATCTTTAGGGGCACCCTCTGCTGCTCCCTGCGCTGCCACCTCGGGGCCACGTCCCCAAGCCGCCCGGGGAGAGGAGGGCCACAAGACAATGAGGCCCCCACGGAGGGCCGGCGGTGTCCGAGGCTCTGTCTGTAGGGAGGTGAGGGAGGTGACCCCGGGGAGGTGACGCCTGAGGCCCCCACGAGAGCGGGCGGTGCTGGGCTGGGTGCCGGCAGGGACCTCCCTGCTCGGCGAGAGCCGAAGGAAGACTCTGGGCTCTCTCAGGGCAGGAAGTTTCCAGAAATCACCCTGCGGGAACTCCAGTTCAAAACTGCCCCCCGCGGCCCCTCACCTGTTGGCTGCCCGCTCAGCAGCAGGGCCTGGAAACGGGGTGACACCTTTTTGCTCTGAAAGTGAGCGTCTGCGCCTTGTTAGCTCGTCCTCCAATGGCCCTCTGGGAATTCCAGGGCCAGCTGCACCTGGGGAGAGGTGCAGGTGAGTTCTGCACCTGGGCAAGCTCGTGGAGCCCCCCAACCCGTACTGCTACAGGCCTGGGCTTGGAGAGGGTGGGGTTCTGGTCCCTAAGACTGCTGAAGTCCCCACCAACACTCCAAGGCATACCCCAAAGATGGCGGACATGGAAGCTGAAATGCGGTGAAAATGTGCTGTGCGTGGAGCCAGGATTTGGGGACCCCTCCCCAATCTTCTGGGTAGGGGGTGAGCACAGAGAGGGGGCCAGGCCAAGCTGCTGCAGAAAATGGATGCATGCAAGTCCTCCAGCCCTGGCTCTCCCCTTGCCCAACTGTCCAGGGTAAAGATGGGGTGCCCAGTGGTGTCGTCCTGGTGAAGCAGGGCCTGGGGGAGTGGCAGGGCATGCCCCTTACTGGTTGTGAGGGCCCAGAGATTTTGTCACCTTAGGGGCAGCGGGGTCCCCTTAGGCCACCCCAGCTGACCCCTGCTGCGCCCTGACCTGGGGGTTCCAAGGCTCAAGTGTTTGGTGCTGGTGCCCTGGGCAGGGGCCACAGCTAGTGGGTGTGAGGGTGGCTCTGCTCCCTCCGTGGCGACCATGACCGTGACCGCGCCCAGGCAGGGACAGGGCATGCAGCTGGAGGTGGGGGCCTGGACTCAAGCAGACCCCGTGGGCTTTGTTCTGTTGCCAAGGCAGCTGGGGGTCTGAGCAGGGTGGAGAAGCCCTGGACTGTGCCACTGCCCCCCGCTGCTTTCACAGTCACCCGTGGCCTGGGTGGAGTCAGAGAACGAACGCCAGGAAAAGGCAAGCAGCTGCGGGAGAATGGGAAGATGTGTACTTTCTACACTTCTAAATCTACAAGTCAGTCACTGGAAATGCTGGAAAAGTGGTGGGTGGTGGCCAAGAAGGAGGTGCTCCTGAGGGGGGTGGGGGAAATGCTGACTGGGGAGTCCCCGGTGACTCATGTCCCTCACCTGCACAGGGTACAGCCCCTCCTCATGGAGTGGAGGCTCCCCCAGGCTCTGCAGGCCACCCCCTTCCCAGGGACCCTCCTGGCTGCCTCTCCCAACGCTCACCGTGTGTCCCACAGAGATTCCTGAGTACCTGCAGGGTGCCTGGGGCGGGTTTGCCCCAGGGAAGCAGGGGTCCAGCCGCCCCCCACCCATTGGGGAGCTCCTAAGCAGTTGCCCTAACCAGTAGTGGGGCCCAGTGGGGTTGAGATTCCAGGGAGGGGGCTCTGGGAGGGATCTGGACCCCAGGAGGGTCAGAGGCAGTGGGACGGGGTATCTTAATCTCAGGTCACAGGCCTGTGAAGTGCCACTCTGCTTGTGGGCAGGGCCGGCTCACCTTGAGGTCCAGGTGGGGAAGTAGGGGGAGGGGCTCCAGTAGAGGGGCTGCTTGCCCAGCTCAGATGGTGGGGGGGGGAAAGGGGAGCACAAGGGCAGGCCACCAGCCCCAGGCACCTGCACCCCCATGCCACCCGGCCCCAAGGAGCCTCAATGGGAGCATGACAGGCAGCAGGGTGGCCCCCCTTCCCCATGGCCCTCCAGATCATCCGACCAAGCCCGGCTTCTTGAAAAGACTATTCTCGGACTCGCCTGACAGGTGCTGGGCGGGAAGAGGCACCCGTGCTGACGTCAGGCTCCCAAAGGGTCCTGGGGGGGTGCCAGGGTGGCCTCACCCCCACCCAGCCGGGCTCGAGGAGCCTGAGGTGGCACTGAGGCCAGAGGGCAGGCGGGTGGCCTGGGACCTGCTGTGGGCTGGCCCGGCGGGAGGGGCTCCAGGCTGCAGCTGCCACCCAGGCTCCTGGTGATTTCTGGCTCTGCCCAGGCCAGAGAGAGGGCCCGAGCGTCCCCCTAACCAGGCTCAGGAGGGGTCCAGACACCTGCCCACCCCGGGAAAGGGCATGGGGGTGCCCCTCCCCACCAGCAGGAAGCTCTCCCTGCCCCCAGGGAGGCTAGGGGCCCTCTCTGTACAGCCTGCGCTCCCATGGAGTGCACCCAGCTGTGAGCTGGGCTCTCGGGGCTCAGGGCTGCATTGGAACAGGGCTGAGTGGGAGTCTGGGTTCTAGTCCGTGGCAAGCCCAGGAGGGTCAGGCCTCCGGGCTCCAGCTCCCCGTGCCTGTCCACAGTTCATTCCGTGCACAGCCGGCCACTGGAGGCTCAGGATGCAGGGGTCTTTTCATGGGTGGGTGGACAGTTGGACTTGTGGATGGGTGGAGAGATGAGTGGGTGGACTGATGGATAAAAACCACAGGTGATGTTACAAGCCTGGTGTCCCCGTGGAAAGAGGTGTTGACTCACACTGAATAGTCTCTAGGTCACGTGATAACTTCCAGGGATACCTTCAAGGTTTCCAGCCCTGAGCCGACCTGCCTCGGGGCTTTTATGGGCAGGCCAGGCCTTCACCATGATTCATTAGGACTCCAGCTGCTAAGCAGGATGCCCCTGCTTTTAGGAAGGGCCGTTTATAGACCAATTTAAGGACAACTGGTCTCCTAAATTGAGACCATTGCTCTCAGTTTAAGGACACCCAATACAAGGAAAATCTGCTTATCAGAAGGCAGAATGCTCTCAGGGAAGTCCACACGGAGACCACGTCCCTGGACTTAGGGCCCACCTTGCTCCAGTACAAACACGCTGTGTTTGTTCCTTACAGTACTGCTGTGCAGGAAGGGCAGCTCTAGGCTGGGTCCTTGGGGTCACTTTGGAGCCAGGCCTCCAGCTGGCCGGAGCCCACCACTGGGCGCCCCAGGACCCCACGCAGGGCTTGGCACTCTGTCTTAGCAGGTCCGGCCGGCCACGTGCTGGTGCTTTCACGTGCGGGTGACATACCCCCCGGGCCACTGTGGGGACGCAGGGCCCTCCACAAGCGCCTGCTGGAGGCCTCGGCCCAGAGCCCCATTCAAGGGTCCTGTACCCCACCGCGCATGACCATCGCTGCCCTGCCAAACCTTGCCGTGCCGGAGTGCCTGCCCTCGTCGCAGCCGCCCACTTTTGGGGAGGGGGAGGATCTGCTTGGGGCACTCAGCTCCTACTGCTCAGAGCCCTGAACCAAGAGTGTGACTACCAGAAACCATGTCCCACAAGAGAGGCAGCAGCGGTTTATTCTGTCCCGGCCCCGGAGAACAGAAGCCCAGCTCAAGGTGCCATTGGGTCACACTGTCGGGCCGTGCCCTCCCCAGCCTTCCAGGTTCCAGGCCACATCGTGCCCACTGCCCCCGCCCTGCATGGCTTTCCCCCTGCCTGCCTGCTTGTCCTCTTCTAAGCCCCCCAGTCCCTGGACTTTGGGCCCACCCTGCTCCAGTACGACCTTGTCTTAAGCTAATTTCACCTGCAAAGACCCTACTTCTAAGCAAGGTCCCCTAACAGGCTCGGGCTCAGGGCTTCAGCATATCATTTGGGGACACAATTCAGCCTTTGGTGCACAGGGGGCATTTGGACTAGCTCAGTCCCATATTCCATTCTGGTGCCTCCTTCTGGGTGAAACTGCCCCAGGCACAGCCCTATGCCCAAGGAGCCTGGCAGGGACGGAAACCGGGTGGTCCCCCTAATGCGAAGGAAATAGGGCACGGAGCCGAGGTGTAGACGGGCTTGATGATGAGTCAGCTCCCACCAGAGGAGACCGACTCATAGTGCCTGTGCTGGCCACGACGCCTCCCCATGGCTGCTAGGCCCCGCTGCCGGCCGTCACGCTCGTGCTCCCTGTGGAGATACCGAACGCTGCACATCCGACCATATTGTTGGCATCAATACACATAGCACGCAGGGACCCCAAAAACCATCCAAACTAAACAACCCTAGAGAGTACATGCCAGAGACCCACGGGAAGGTCATTTTGGTGGTGATTTTTCCACCCTGTCAACAATTTGGTTTGGCAGCCGTGTTTTGGAAGCTGCTAGGTTCCTGACTCCAGATGAGTTTGAGGTTTTTTTTTAACAGCACCTTCATAGCACTCCTAGAATGAATCCATACACAGCAGGGAGAGCGAACCGCTAAGAGGCTGGGATCCCCAGGGGTCAGTACTCCGGGGCTCCTGGGGCCCGTGTTTGGAGGAGACCCTCTCTCTACTCAGGGCTCGGGAAGTTCCCTGGGCAGGTCCAGAGAGAGCAAGCACAGCCTCACACCAGAGGCTGAGAGCAAAGTGGGGCTCCGGGGCCTTTCCTAGAAACAGGGTCCACTGGGGAGGAAGTTGGAGTCTGAGCAAAGGAGGAGGGTGGGTGCCCATCCTGCATGCTGGGGCCTCAAAGGAGAGAGGCTGCCATGCTGGTACAGCCTGGAGGCTGGAAGAGGCGAGGAAGGCTGGGGAGAGCTGCAACGGCTGAGCCCCAGGACCCAAGCCTGGGGGGTGGTGCAGGCAGGGGAGTGGGTGCTGGGGAGGTGCCAGGGTTGTCCATAGGACCAAAAGCTTCTGCGACCCCAGGAAACTTCACCAGAAGCTTGCTTGGCTTAGGAGCAAGGACGGAGGTGGTGGAGTGGGGTGACTCCAGTAGCAAACTTGTGTCATTGCGAGGGGTCACCAACACTTGATCCCCCTTTGCCTGCGCTTGGCTACTCATCCAGATGCACCAGACTGGGGCAGGGAGCCCACGGACAGAGCCACAGACGGGGTGGGGATCCCAGGGATAGGAGAGCCACTGTGTGCCTGCAGCTCTGCTGGGCCCTGCCCCGAGGAGCCCCCGCCTGCAGCCAGCAGTGACCCCCCACCCCGAGGAGCCCCTGCCTGCAGCCAGCAGTGGCCCCCACCCCAAGGAGCCCCCGCCTGCAGCCAGCAGTGACCCCCCACCCTGAGGAGTCCCTGCCTGTAGCCAGCAGTGTACCCCTTCTCCCCCACCCCAACCTTCCATGCAAGGTGTGGAAGGATCAGCTCCTGTGTCTCCCTGGAAAAGGGACTCTGCCTCTCAGTACAGAATAGCTCTCCTGCAAGGGCTGGGGGGCCCCGAGGTGGGGGCGGTGACGAAAGGGAAAGTCTCCGAGTGGGTGCCTCTGTGGGTGTGCCAGTCCCATGCCCCCACCCTGCCCTCTGCTCCTCCACTGAGCCCCAGAAAGTGGAGAGGCTGCCACTTGGAGGGGTGTGTGGGTGGAGTGTGCGGGAGAGGCCAGCTGGGTGCCCCCTCACCCGTGGTTTGAACTGGTCCTTTGCTCTCCTGTCAGACCAGCCAGCCTGAGTCCTTCACCGAAGGGTGGGATGCTGGAAATCTCCTGCCGGGAGGCCCTTGTCACCCCACCTCCCACACTGAGGTTGGGGAAAAGGAGAAGAGAGGGAGGGGAAAAGGAGAGGGAAGGGGAAAGGGGAGGGAGGGGGAGAGAGGAGGGATGGAGGGAGAGGAGGGAGATGAAAAGAAAGGAGGGGAAAGGGGAGGGAGGGGGAGAGAGGAGGGATGGAGGGAGAGGGGAGGGAGAGGGAGAGGAAGGAATGGAGGGAGAGGGGAGGGAGCTCTGTCCCAAGAGCCCCCGAGGTGACCCTGAGGACCCAGAGCTCAGCTGGGACCCCAGGCCCCCTCCTGCCCCAACCTTACCCCAGGCTCCCCACCTCATTCCAGCCTCAGCTTCCTCCTCGCAGCTCTGACCACAGGCTGGACCAGCCTTTCCTCCCCTGTCAGGACCCGTGTGCTCACCTGGGCCCACCTGCAGAGGTGAAGGGGACATGTCCACAGGTGTGGGGGATTATCCTGCTGCCCGCACAGGAGGCGCCACAGCTGCAGAGCCGGGGGGTGTGGACTGGAAGGTCCCCTACGCAAAGCTGCAGTTGCAGGTGGGGCAGCAGCCTGGGGGACCAGGGGTGTGAAGTCGGCGCCAGCTGCGGCCCCCCCACAGGGCAGGGCCCCAAGGAGCCCTGTGCTCTGGGTGGCCCAGAGGGGGTGGGGCCCGTGGGGAGAGAGAGCTGTGGCCCGACTCCGAGCTGAGCTTCTCTCATTTGAAAAAAATTGTCATGAAATGCATACGACATAAAGTTAATTATCTTAAAGTACTCAATTCAGTGGCATTTAGCCCATTCATGGTGTTTTGCAACCATCACCTCAATCTAATTTCAAAATATTTTCATCACCCTAAAGGAAACCCCTTAACCATTAGCTCCCCATTCCTGCCCCTCCCCCAGGCAGCCACCACCTGCTTTCTGTCTCTATGGATTTGCTATTCTGAACATTTCACGTAAACGCTTTTTGGGGACCTGCTCCTTCCATGAGCTTGTGTGCAAGGCTGCCCGTGTCATGGCCTGGGCGGGACGTGGTGCCCAGTTAGGGCTGGATGGACTCGCGGCAGGGGGTGCCTCCACCTGCTCCAGCCTGTCTCAGTCCCTTGAGGCATGTGCTGGGCGTGGGACTACTGAGTCACCCCGTTTCACGTTTTGAGGACCCACTAAGCTGTTTTCGTCAGCAGCGGTACTGTTCTCCATTGCCACCAGCAAGGCAGGGGGCTTCTGATGGCCCCCACCTTGCATGTGTTTGGCTGCAGCCATCCCTGGGCTGGGACATGGAATCTCAGTGTTCTCGAGCGATCTGTCGCTGATGACTGAGGATGGCCTTCTTTTCCTGGGCCTGGTGGCCACTCGCAGGTCTTCTTTTAGAGATGCTCAAGCCCTTGGCCCAGGTTTAATGGGCGGGGCTTACCTTAAGTGGGAGGGGCCATTGCAGAGCAGGTGTGGCTGTTGTCTAAAATTAGAGCCAAATTAAAGAAATAAGACTTAGGTTATGTTTTAAAGATTTGTGGACAGCAAAGCAATGTGGCCAGGGTCCCCGAGTCACCGGAGGGCAAGGTGGGTCCTGGCTCCACTGCTGACAAGCCCTGAACTCCTGGAATGTGGGGACCCACATACTGCAGGTGGAGTTGAAGGAGAAAGGAGCTCAGGAGCCTGACAGTTGCCCAGCCCACCACAGAGGCTCGATGGGGCAGTGCCCCAGGAAAGGCAAGGCTGGGGCTGCCACCAGAGCACCCAGCTCTTCCCCCAGGCCAGCCCCTGAGAGTCCAAAGGCTCAGCTTGGAGGTCAGAGAGAGGTTGGGGTTCTGGTGGGAATGGCCCAGAGAGCTTCCTGGTGGAGGAGGAAGTTGGTCCCAGTCTCAGGGATGGGAAGACCAATTCCCAACAGGTGAACAGGGCAGAGGTAGGAGGGTGAACAGGGGACCCTGCCCTGCAGGTACAGATGTGTGAGCTGGGCAGGCCACCCACTTCTGTCTCACAGAAGTGGCTCGGATACTGGGGCAGGCAGTGACCTGTGGGGGCTGGAGGGAAGGCAGGTCTCTGGAACAAAGAACTACGTGGGGTCCACAGAGGATGGGGTGCCCATGGGGATGGGGGGCCCCATGCCTGGCCAGGCAGCAGCCACAGGGTTTGGTCAGGTCGCCCGTTCCCTGTCCCCGAGCAGGGTCGGGGTGGCCCTCTCCTGGTGTGGAGTACCTAGAGAGCATGGGTTCTGCAGACCCCGAGGGTGGACCCGGAGGAGAGTGACTACAGATCACAACCTCGGGGACAGGCCCCAGCGAGCAGGGGAGTCCACATCACAGCCGCTGCTGCCCGTGCTCTCGCCGCCCCCAGGAGAGGTGGGCACTGGGATGCCCTGCCCTCTGAGCCAAGGGCACCTGTACTGCCAGTGCCCACTCAGACTGAGCCCCCTACCCCCAAGCCAGACCCACATCACTGTGATCCCTGCTGAGCTCTGCCCCTCATGCTGCCCTCGGGGTGTGTAGTGATCAATCAATCCACTGATCAGTTGATTGACTGATTCATTCATTCAATAGATACTCTAAGCACCAGAAACAGGTGGTGGAAATCCTAAAGGTGAGAAAGAAACAGATTCTGGGGGCCTGGGGCTTCCTCCCAGATGCACACACACATTCACACAGCATTGCTGAGGGCAAGCACGGCCTGCCATATCCGCCCTCCCTGGGGCCTGGCCACCAAGGAGGGTCTCAGCCCATCTTAGGGGGGAGCCGGGGCCCAGCGAGGTGTGACGAGCCTCAGCTGTACTGCGAGTGGAGGGCAGGATTAGAACACAGGCCAGGGTGGGGTTCGGCAGTGCCTTCCTCCTCCTGGGGCCGCCCTCGCCAGCCTTGGCCCCCCGGCCCTGTGCCTAGCAGGGAAGCCAAGGGGCTGCAGGGGTGGCGGACCCCTCCCTCCAGTGTAGGCACAACCACAGGCCAACTGCGCCTTCCCAGGGCAGGGGCTTCCCCTTCCCGGGCGGTGGGGCCCATTCCTGGAGCCCCACCTTGGTGTGTCCCCAACAGGGGACCCCTTGCCTCCACCAAGAGCATTGGGAGGAAGCAGCGTGAGCACCCGAAGGCCACACGGGACCCACAGCAGCTGGCACAACCCCTCACATAGGCGTTGGTGTCCTGTTCGCCCCCTGACCCCCACTGAGGGGCTTAGGTGGTACACCTGAGGCCCCCCAGCGGGAGCTGCACATGTTTGACCCCAGAATTGGGGAGAGGCCTTCCCCACACCAGCCCCAGCCCCCCAGCCCAGCTTAGTGCTGCTGCCCCCGCGCCCCTGGGACGGAGCTTCTGGAAACAACGCTCTCCACGAGAAGCCACCGCTCCCCATGGCCGCTCCCGGCTCCATTACCGTCCTCCGCTTCCAGGAAACTGCTGCTCTCAGCACAGGCCCCCCACCCCCCACCCCACAGCGCAAGGCCAGCCCCACCTCGGGGCCAGGGGTCCACAGGCCTCCGCCGCCAGCTCCCCAGCCCCTGGAGGTGGTCCCTGGGGCAGCCTCTGTGACGGGAAGTCCTCCCCGCCAGCCTGGCCTCCTCCTGCTTCAGCGAGGGCCAGAGCCATCCCCCACCGCCCAGGCAGAGGTTGCCCCTAAAATACACTGAAGGCCCCACCCTCTTTCCTTTCCTTGGGGTCTGGTTTCTGGCTATCCCAGGAGATGGTGGTGGGGGCGGGATGGGGCTCAGCTGGCCCCTAGGGGTGTTCTGGGCAAGGGCTTTACCTTCCGAGCCTCAGTTTCCCCACCTGGAAAGCAGGGCTGAGAGAGCTCTTTCATGTTAGTCTCCCACCCCCACCCCCAACCCGACTTCTTCCAGGAAAGGGCATCCCGCTCCCCTCACCGGTTTCAGATGATCCCAAATCTTTCTTTGCAGCCCTATCCACGCGGCCAGCAGATACTGTGGGCAATGCTTTCCACATACAGCCAGAATCCGAGCAGCCTGCCCCACATTTCGCTGGGCCTGTCCCCACCTCCCCCAGCCTCCACCCTCACCCTGCAGCCATTCTCATCCAGCCACACCCCTGTGAAAGCCCTCCAGGGCCCGTCCTCCGGGGGAACACCCCGGCCTCCTCATTCTGGCTGGACGTGCCCTGGTCCCTGCTTGCCTCCCACATTGGTGTGTTTGCCTCTGACTTCACTGGGCCCCATTCTTCTGCTCCCACAGAGGCCTCCCTCACCTCCGACCGAGAAGCCCCCAGGTCACACTCAGCCCTCTCCACAGTCCTCCACAGCCCCCGCGCTGTGGTCTTCACCCCTCTGTTTGACTACACAGTCTCTCTCTCCCACTGTCCAATGCCACAGCCACATGTGGTGGCTGCAAATAAAATTCAATGCATTTAAATAAAATTACAAACTCGGGGGCTCGGCCACATCTGCCCATTTCTAGAGCCTGGCAGCCATCGAGGATGGTGCAGATGTTTTCCTCCATTGCGGGTCATTCCAGGGGGCGGTGCAGATGGGCTGCCAGTCCCCCACAGCGGGGTCTCTGCCTGCGTCCTTCATGCTGGTCCTCGCACCACCCCCTCCAGTGCCAGGTGCACGGCTGTGCTTAATAACTCCGCGGCCTGAATGAATGAAGTTCATGCCTTTATTCCTCCGTGCCAAACGAAACGATGCCGATTCGCCTTGGATCACCTCCTGGGGCACAGGGAGAGAGGCTGCCTGGGGACATGGGCCTCTCACGCATCTCCACCTGTCAAGCTTTAGGGGCCCCGGCCCATAAGGGATGGCTCTGGCCCTGTGGGGCTGTGGGTAGGACCAGCCAGTCCCGGGCCCCGCTGGCCCGGCCCCACTAGCTGTGTGGCCTTGGCAGCTCTGCTCACCTCTCTGAGCTCCCGGTCTGCCCTCTGCAAAGTAGGGGCACAAAACTCCCACGTCTTTGGGCTGACCGAGACAATCCGTGGAAGCCTCTGGAACCCGCCCTGGTATTCCCAGCCCCCAGTCTTGCCGGCTTCTGCACAATGCTGAGGCATGGCCGACAGCTTTGTCCCAGAGCTGCACTGCTCAGAGCCTCACACCCGCCTGCCCCCGGGAAAGTTGTGCCCCTGCCCTGGTCTGCGAGCCCCGGGCAGCCCCCATGGTGGGATTAACCCAGGTGACTTGTGGGGATGCGGGTTCCGGGAGTCTCAGGACAGCCCCCAGGTGTGCGCCACACTGCCCCCTACCCCCACTCCCCAGGCCCACTGGGGGGCCCAGAACAGGGTGCCTGGAAGCCTCGACCCTCCTGACAGCCTCCTGCCCCTCACACCTGCCAAGTCCCTGTCCACTGGAGGTCAAGTGGCCATTTGGTTTCCAGAAACGCACCGGGACACACAGTGGCTTCAAACCTTCTCGTGCTCCCTGCCCGCCTCGGGGTAAAGCATGGGGCCCTTGGCTCAGCCCCAGAGGCTGGGATCAGAGCCAGCCGTGTCCCCCTCTCACTACCAGTCATGTGGAACAGCCAGAGGCTTCCCACAGCACCTGTCCCCCAGGCCTGCAACCATAACCGCCAGCTGACCCCACTCTTGCTGCAGGATGGGCTGAGCTGCAGCCTTGGCAGGAAGGCCCTGGCTCCCTCTGCACCCCCGGCCCCCCTTCACCCTGGGCCCCCTATGCACCCCAGGCCCACTCTGCAAATCCAGG
>PVIY010053925.1:0-14452 GCA_004026745.1 Myrmecophaga tridactyla | reverse complement strand
CATATGGAATAAAAATAAATAATAGGGGGAACAAATGAAAAAATAAATTTAGTTTGAAATGCTAGGGATAATTGAAAGCAAGGGGTAAGGGGTATGGTATGTATAATCTTTTTTTCTCTAATATTGTTTTATTTCTTTTTCTGATGTCTTTTTATTTCTTTCTCTAAATCGATGCAAATGTTCTAAAAAATGATGAATAGGCAACTATATGATAATATTAAGAATTACTGATTGTATATGTAGAATGGAATGATATATTAATGTTCTTTTGTTAAGTTTTTTAATTAATAAAAAGTTTAAAAAAAAAAAAAAAGAGAGAGGCTCCCATTGTATTTCAGATATGAACTTGCAAAGGAGACTTCATTTGCCTCCAGCAAAACCTGGCTTTATTTTTATTTTTGCAACCTCAGTATTCTTTATGATTTCTTTATGCATCTATTTGTTCACTCATGACTGATTTCACAATGAGAGTTAACACTTTCATAGAGTTTCATAATAATCACCAGCTTAGACATAGCTATAAAGAACTTAGGTTGAGCTATTCTGCCTGTGTCTGTCCAGCATCAGATTGAGTTTTTAAACAGAATTTGGTGGCACGTGGACCTGTTTGTCGTGCCCAATGAATACATCACCAAAATATTTTAAGATTATGTGTATTTGTTTTCTCCAGGGAAGGCTTTTCCTTATGTAAAGGAATTGAATCACCTTTTGATTTGTCTTATCTTTTTCACTCCATCCGTTTCTACATGAAAACAAAGAAAAGAGAAAAGGAGGAACTCAATGAAGGCTAAAAAACAAGGAAAAGAGAAAAGGAGGAAGTCAATGAAGGCTAAATGATACCATAGTTTCGATAAATTCTGTCTTCAGTAGTCAGAGCTCTTGAGCTTTCCCTCTGCTCCCTTCTTCTAAAAAGAAAACTCAGTAAAACAAAGGTATTTCATGCCATCCCTTTCTTGACTCTGTAGAACGCAGTCCTGGGACAGCGCTGTCAGGCTGTGGTGACACTGTGTGACGGTGTGTGTAAGGTGATAACTGGACTTTAACCCTTTACTCCCTCCGCTCAGTGCTGCCCGTGTTAACTCAGCTTTGCTGCTGTGAGCTTGGTGGTCGGCTCTGGGTAGAGGACAGTGCCCCTGCCCTCTCTCACCTGGGCTCACCTCGTGTGCATGCTTCCAGGTGTCCACTGTGACAGCGTGTGTGCCGATGGGCACTGGGGCCCCAACTGCTCGCTGCCCTGCTACTGCAAAAACGGGGCCTCCTGCTCCCCCGACGACGGCATCTGCGAGTGTGCGCCCGGATTCAGAGGCACCACCTGTCAGAGAAGTAAGTGTCTCGTCAGGCGGTAATTTCTGTCTTCCCGTCCCTTCTGTGTACAGAGTGACTACCTCCATCCCTCCCCTTGGTTTGTCGTGATGTTCTGCTGTAGTTGAGGGCAGAGGAGGGGTAACAGGTCACCCTGGCTTTGCAGACCTGGCCTGGATAGCACTCTCCCAAGGCCTTCGTCCTCACCCTTCGTGACTAACCTAACAGATGGGGCTTTAATGATTTCCTCTCAGTAATGATTTCCTTGCCTCATTGGCAGTACCATCAGGATATGTTTCTTGATTTTTCCTTAAGGCTTGCAAATGGTGTTCCAGAAATCCATTGACCTGTAACTGTTTTATTCAGGAATTTGGCATTGGCCTTACCTCAATTACAAGAAATCAACATCAGCCAAGCCTCGCAACGAATCATATACCCTTCCTCTAGTCTTAAAGTCCATGCTAGGGGGAAGATAGTATTGCAGAATTAAAAGTGGGGGCTAGGGCGTGCCACAGTGGCTCGGTGGCAGAGTTCTCGCCTGCCATGCCAGAGACCTGGGTTCGAGTCCTGACACCTGCCCACGTTACAAAAAAAAAAGTGGGGGCCGTTGACCCTGTTCAAGAGAATTTTGAGTTTGTGAAATGATCTGTAAGACTTTACAAAGTCTTTTATTAAATGTAAGCTTAATCAGTCATTCAGTCAGACCATTTTGATGAAAAAAATCCCGATTCTAACAGTTCTATTTATTGCCAGCAATGATGTTTAAACTGTAAAAAATCAACAGACGACTTGAAAGTACTTATTTGGGATTGTTAGTGTCCAGAATTTTATTTCATTTATTCATTTATTCGTTCAACAAAAATGTTTTGTACCCAGCTCTATGCCAAGCCTCAAGCTAATTGGGTCCACAAATGGGAAAATAAAGAGGAATAAAGCACTTGCCTGCCCTCGCAGAATTTGTTTAGTGGCTTCTTTTCATGATTAAAGAGTGCCCTTGTCCCTTTTGTGGTTGCTGTTCATACTTGCAGACTTTTCAGTGTCAATTTTTTCCTTAATGTTGTTTTGCCTCAGTCACATGTAGCTATTGAAGGTCTTACCAAAAACTTGAGCTACTGATGTGGAATATGAAAGAAATGCGTCTCAGCACAGCTCACCGATGCTTTTCCTTCTGTCTCCAGTTTGCTCCCCTGGTTTCTATGGGCATCGCTGCAGCCAGACGTGTCCACAATGCGTGCACAGCAGCGGGCCCTGCCATCACATCACAGGCCTGTGTGACTGCCTTCCTGGCTTCACAGGGGCCCTCTGCAGCGAAGGTGAGGTGCTCCTGCAGCCTGGAGAGAGCCGGCGGCAGGCACACCCCACGGAGCCTGTCCTCGGGCTTTCCAAAGGACGTCTCCAGCTGTGAGATGCAGGGGCCTTTGGGTAGGGTGTTGCAGCTTCTGAAAATAGGAGTCCAGGGAGTGCTGGCTTACACTCCAGCAGAACCTCTCTGTTCTCTGAGCTGTGCCACTCCTTGGCTTTAATTGGAAGCCCCCTCCCATGAAAAATCAATTTGAGGAAGGATTTTGAGTGTCTGAGAAGCCACGAAGCCAGATTTCTAGAAATGTGGCGATGCCTCGTGCTTCGTGACGCCTTAGTGAAGGTCTTTGGCTTCGTGCATGTGAAAATGACGGCAGTCCAGAGGCGGGCTGCCGCCCAGCAGAGGAAAGCTGGGTTGGCGGCCTGTGACGCCCCTTCCGATTGTGAGAGGCCGGGACTCTGGGAGAGGGGCTGTGATTGCGCGTTACTGACCGATCGCTTCTTCACAGTGTGTCCCAGTGGCAGGTTTGGGAAAAACTGTGCAGGAATTTGTACCTGCACCAACAACGGCACATGCAACCCCATCGACAGGTCTTGTCAGTGCTACCCGGGCTGGATCGGCAGCGACTGCTCGCAACGTACGTTCTGTGCAATTTCAGATATCTCATCACCACTGGGTAACCGGTTTCTGTCTGTTTTCAGATTCTTTAGGATTGAAGCGTGAGTGCTTATGTAAGCAACAAAGAATAGGTGACTAGTTATAAGTCACAGAATTCTTCTTTTTTAATAGTTTATTTTTTTCTTTTTATTAAGGGCTCTATGCAATAATCCTGCATTTAAATCCAAAAAATAATTTAGTTCTTGGGAACAACCTAAATATGGAGCATTTTCACTATGCACTTGAATGGAAATATAAATATAAATCGGCCTATTTAAAAATCTGCTTCTTTATTTTGCATTGATCCGGAGAGTTAGGAGCGAGGCGACAAAGTGGAGTTTGAATGATGTGTCTCTAGAAACCTGTTGAGATGCAGAACAGACATTTCTGCCCACCTGACCGCAGGTCACACGTGGCCTTACTTCGGACGGCAGCTGTGGATCCCCGTCTGGGACCGTATACCTGGCTTTTATGATACTCACGTTGCGAGGGATGGACACTGCCCACCATTGGTTAATGCTTTGAAAGGATCAGTGCAGTTTCTTAAAGTGTTGAACTCCTGACCAAGGAATAGTATTTGTACCGTGATAATCTGATTTCACTATTGTACATTTCATGGCACATACTCAGTTCCTGCCAAGAGAAACTTTGACATAAGAGAAGTCACAGAATGACTGGGTGCTGACTTTGCACTGTTTTTCTGGTCATTTAATTCAGACTTCATCGTTACAGTCAACATACAAGTATTAATCGACGAGAAGTATATTTTACCTAAAGTTTTTTAACTGAATGCCATTTTATTTTGAGTAGTTCAGACTGTGCCCTATTTCTGCATAATAAAAAGTAGAGCCTTTTTAAAAATTGATAGATCTTGGAAATGTACCTCTTTAGGGGAGAAAGTATTAGACACAACTCCTAAGTGTGTGTTTTACTCTGTTTGGGGACATCACTTCAGAAGTTGTCCAGTCTGTTTAAATCTCCATGTGCTGCAAAGGCTCTGACTGATTCAGGCTGACAGATGGACAGTTTGAAGAACAGATACTGAAAGGTAGGGTCTCAAGAGAAAGAAAAAGATGAAATATTATTGTCATAAAATGATTGATATACTTTGCTCCTTTAAAAAGCACCCTTTATTTTGGAAGTTGGTCACGTCCTCATTTGGAGGAAAAAGGGACAAAAATGGACAGTTGGAGGAAGTCAACCTAGCGGAAGCTGATTTATTTGCAAAAGTCTGCTTCTTTTTTTTTTTTTTTTTTTTTTTCATGGGCAGGCACTGGGAATCGAATCCAGGTGTCTGGTATGCTGGCATGGCAGGTGAGAACTCTGCCACTGAGCCACCATGGCCCACCCTTCTTTGCCTCTTTTGAGGATCATTGATTGCACCAATTCCTTTATGGACTTTATGAATCCATCTTAATATTTCTCCTTGGCTGATTGCCAGCCTGTCTAAAGAGAGGAAAGTCCTTCATAGTGAAAACAGAGTCTTCAAAAAATTAAAGGGATACATTAAAATGGCAGGTGTTCTGGGCAAATAATTTTTTAAGCCCTGTCTTTAGATTAACCTTTTGGGAATATAAAAGGTGAATGGTCCTCATCCCCATTCTCTGATCATAACTATTATAGTGGGTGAAGCCCAGTGAAAGCGGCGAACCTTAGAAAAATATACTGGGAATACAAAAAGTTTTGCAAAGGTTTATTAAGTAGCATCTAAGCAAAAGGTTGTTTCAGGGGGAGTGCTCCTTGCAGCATCAGATGGGCTGGACACTTCAATCATTTTCACCCTCCAAGTCTTGCCCTGGCCTTAAAAGAAAGAAGCTGCAATCCCTACCAAATAACAAGTGTGTGCGACCTTGCACAAGTGTGACCTTGCACAAGTCACTGTGAACTTTTCTGGACCTCAGTTTCCTCATCGGTAAAATGATGTACTTATTTGCTGGACTTACAAAATTTATTCTAAGTTTCATTTCAGACCTTAAATCTCAGTTGTGGAGCAAAAAAAAGAAAATGTGTGGAAAATTATAGGAGAATATTTTTCACCTTTTTAATTATTTCAGATTTATTTGTTGTCTTTATTGGGCCATATTCTCTATGGGGCAACCACATAGAAGTTAGGGGTGGCCCCCTTTTAGAGTTCCTGAGCATTGGTATGAATGAAAAAGAATTTTTTTGTAAATTAAATCTTTTTACCCCATAACCTTACATTATTGTTTCATAGACATTTTATCTGGGTATCTGACTGTTCTTCAATTGGCAGGAACCACTAATGATTTGCTTTTATTATTTCTTCCTTCTGCCAATTAAGAGTTTTTAGGAAAAAAACAATTCTAACATACAACTGGAAACTTTACATTTAAAATTAGTCTGTGGTGACAACTGGAATAGAGTGAAAAGTACAGGATTTAGAGCTCACAGACATGGACATATGTCCATGGATCCCTTAGCCTCTCTCCAGTCAAATCCTTTTCCCTTTCTAATCTCTGCTCAGTTGTCCCCTCCTGAGAGATGCCTTCCCTAAAAGAGTGGCTCTCATCATTCTTTGTCCCCCTATCCTGTTTTTACTTTTCTTCCTGGTGCTTAGCATTATTGCATTTTTGGTTTGTGGCTTTGTTTGTTGTTGTTATTTCATTGGTTGTCTACCTGCTATGAACAATATAAGCCTCCTAAGGGTGGCACACACTTTGTCTTGCCTCCTCCTGTCTCCCCTGTGCCTAGAGCAGTGTTGGGAACATAGCAGGCATTGAATGTGCACGTTAAATAACTGAATCTGTAAACTTGCTATAACTTTGCTGGGCCTGCCTCACTTTGCAGTTCTTAAACACATACCCCTACATTTAAGTGCCTGGTGGGTGTGCAGTGGACATGGGCATCTGGGTTTTACGCAGACAGTCGTGCAGTGTGCTTTCTTTCCCCTGTTGCACACCATTAATATCTCAGCTGCAAGGATGCATAAGGATCCTGGTACTGGCCTGAGAAATCTAACCAGCCTCTCTGTGCCTGTTGTGGTTTCAGCATGTCCACCTGCCCACTGGGGCCCGAACTGCATCCACACATGCAACTGCCACAACGGAGCCTTCTGCAGCGCCTACGACGGGGAATGCAAGTGTACTCCGGGCTGGACGGGGCTCTACTGCACTCAGAGTAAGCAGCAAGCCTTCCATGGCTCCCCAAGGGGTGCCACAGACACAGTAGGCCCAGCCTCATCTTGGCTGGCATGCACCATCTGAGCTCCCCTCGGCACTGGCTATTGGCATGGGGATGTTTGGTCTACGCAGTCACTAAAGTTCGCTGAGTGGTTAAGAGCTGCCACGTTCCAGTGCTCTGTCTCCGCATCACACCAGGACACCGAGAGGAGGCAGTGCTGTGATGCTGGGCGTGCAGTTCCTTTCTCCTCTCCTTTAACTGACCCTGTTTATGGGGATCAAATTCCCTATCATTTGTTCTAACAGCACAATGGTTAGAATAAGTAATAGCAATTGGAAAGGGAGTGAAGACGGCAAGCCCTGCTTCACATGTGCTCTTGGAGAAGATCGAGCTCAGTGGTTCTCAGATTTTAGTGGCACTTCAGAATCAACTGGAGGGCTGTGTAAAACTCAGATTGCTGGCCCCAGCCCCCGAGTTCCTGAGTCAGTAGATCTGGGATGGAACCTGGGAATTTGCTTTCTAACAGCTTTCCGTTTGACCCTGATCCTACTGATCCAGGGACCAGAACTTGAGAATCGTTGCTCCGTCCTTTTTTCATTTTACCTTCTACAGTGTTTTAACCACAGAAGTTCTTTTATAAAACATGTTTTCTTCCATGACGTTGTTGGCATTGTAGGATATAAAGTGCAGACGTCCTCCATAGCTGAGAGTTACTCTCTTGCCTTCAGTTGAGTAAAGCAGCTGAGATAGGAAAGCATGTATTACGTTATCATTAAAAGGAATGTATAATTTTCAAATCACAAAAATGAGCAGAGGTCATAAATTAGGCAAGTTTTGTTTAATACTAATCAGAGAATAGACTGGTCAAGTCTTTTGGAATTTTCTAGAAGGGGGTATAGCCCTTAAGCTGTGATTTGAAAGAGGGAGAGTAGGACAGGAGGAGGGTTGTCCCAAGCATACAAGGTGTTAGAGCTCCTTAGAGAAAAAGATTTATACGTTATTATTAATAATTCTATGATTTAGGGCCTGCTTTCCACAGAGGACCTTTTTAAGTGCAAGCAGCCTGATAGAGTGCGATGGAAGAATCAGGCATCTGGAGCCAGCCGTGCTGCGTTTGCCTCCTGGCCGCGCCGTTTGCAGCTGTGCGGCTTAGAGCACTCCGAGCGTTGGTCCCATCTGTAGGGTAGGAACACCCATCCCTGCCTTTCAGCCTGCTGTAGGGATTGAACGAGAGAGTGCATGAAGTGACGCGGCACAGAGGAGAGGCTGAACGAACGCCTGGCACTGGGGGGCGTGATTGTGTGCCAGCGTCCGTGCTCCACCTCTGCTCCTCGAAAGTTTACTTCTCGTTAAAATCTCATCAGAAAAAGGGAAAATAGCACATGTGATACTTGAAACAACCATCGGCCCAGCCTGCACTGAAGCTATACCCGAGATCCCCGGAACACACCTGAGGGCAGCTCCTGACCCGGGCAAGCTGACACCTGACGGTCCGGCCGCCTGGCCGTGGGGACTGTTCTGCAGCGTGCAGACATGCGGCTCCTTCCAAGGCACCTGGGACGTGCAGAGCTTTAATTGACGCATTGCACCACCTGTGTTTGCTGAAAGGGACGTCATCATCAAACTTAGCATGGACAGAGTGGGCAGCTCTGGTAGCAAAGCCAGAGACACTCTGCACCAGAGGTGAAAGTGTGCAGGTAGTTTCAGTAGAAAGGACTCACTTTATTCCGTGGAGTTTGAGTGCAGGGTTCTAGTGGCTGAGTGAGGAGGAAAGGAAATGCCCCAGGCCTCCATGAGGTAGTGGAGAGGCTTTGTTAGAAGTCTGGCCTCCTGGACCATCGATCGTGGCTCACGTGCCATGTATGGAATGGCTCTGTCCCCCCCCCACTCATGAAATCCGACCTCCTTGTGCTAGTCCTGCCCTCAGACATCAAAGAAGCCTTTGTGACAAGCTGAGAAGTGCACTGTGGCCTTGACTCTCTAATGACTCAGCATCCTTCACCTCTAACAGAAACATGTAGGAGACGTGCTCTGTCTTCTCTCCTGAGCAGCTGCCTGACTCTTTTCCTCTCTCCTGTGCAGGATGCCCTCTGGGGTTTTATGGGAAGGACTGTGCCCTGATATGCCAGTGCCAAAACGGAGCCGATTGTGACCACATCTCCGGGCAGTGCACCTGCCGCACAGGCTTCATGGGGAAGCACTGTGAGCAGAGTGAGTACGAGAGCAGGACATCGCGAGGGGGGGTTTATTGGCTAGAATGAACTTCCCTAGAGGTCTGAAAGCGCTAAGGCAGGACTCTGAGCTTCTAGGTAGTTCGTGATGGGTTACTCAGCAGCGTTGTTGACTTCCCCACCCAGAGCCCTGGCTGCTCTGAGACCAAGCTGGCAGCCTTTTCTTTCACAGTCCTTCCTCTGAGGAACTAGTCAGCTCCCTGCACGGGGAGGTGTGCCTGCGGGCGTGAAGACAGAATTCAAGTTTTTCCATTCTGTTCATTCTGGCTCGGCCTCGCCTCCCCTTCTTATTTTTGGAACGGGACTGCTCAGAACTGTAAAACAGCCAAGATTTCTTGGTTGCAGCAGCAGAGCGGGGTCTCACGTTGGAGTAGAGTTTGGTGGGGCCGGCTGGGGAGTGCAGGACATGGGGGCCTGGGGCTCAGGGCAGCCCTCGCCTGTTAGCAAGGGGTTGAGTCCATGCAGACATTGCCACCCTTTCCACAACCTTCTCTGTACTGTGCATTTATGCCCTTTCCACTGACAGTGTCTCATCTTGGTATTAACAACTCTCATGTCAGTGTATTGTCTGAAAATGTTTTATCATAAGAACGCCACCTGGGGAGAATGTGCACTCTTGGAATAGCTCATCCCTGTTTTTCCATTTCTACCCCACCACCTGTGTACCTGCTTTCAGGGTTATAAGGACTTTAAGTATTTCAAATCTATTTATCGTTTCTTTCTTCTGTGACTTACTTTCAGTCACCAAAATGCATATATAATGAATAAATAACTCAGTCTCCTAGAGTCAGTTCCTTCGAGGCAGGAAAAAGTACAGGAAATTTCTGGCTCACCATAGAGTACGCTCTGGACAGGATGCAGCAGAGATCACGGGGTGTGGCCTGGAAGCTTAGTTGGCACAGCAGGTCTTGGTGACGGAACCCCGTGTCCCCGCCACCCCCCACCCAGCGGCTCCCAGCACCCCAAGATCCCCGCCACCCCACCAGTGGCTTCCAGCACCCCAGGACAGCCAGGTGGTTTCAGTCTATGCACTAAACCTACTAACCTAACCTGACTTTCTCACCCTCCAGTCTTGCAAATAGATAAAAATGACAACCAAGAGACAGCCCAGGACAGAGAAGACCCCATTTTAATTTTGCACTGCTGGTTCACTTAATTGCTGCATGTACATCATTCGTTGTGTATATAGATGCTGCAGGAGTGTCTAAACGTATGCAGAGAAACCAGCACAGGCTCTAAACTAACTTTCACTTGAATGCTAGATTGGTTCAGGTCCCTTAAATAAAAGCCTCTTAAATGCTTCCGTGATTACTCTTAACATCAATTAAAACGTCCCTATTTTTGGAGACTTCCCCATCTGTAAACAGCAACAGTTTTTGACAGAGAACTCTGATAGTAAAGGCACACTGCCCCCTGCTGCTTGCTTTTTTTCAAGTTAGTATTTCTAGATTTTAAATGCATAGGCACCTCTTTGAAATTCATGCTCAGACCAACTAAGAATCTCAGTATTTTATTTTAGTCCCTTAGCCTTCACCTGCAAATCCAAACTGTGATCCATTCTATGGTAAATGATGCTTCTACCTAGGAAATTAACAAATCCTGCCCTCTGACCACCTTCCCCGCCCTTTCCCTTCCTGCTTCCCCAATGCTTAGCCAGTCTCCGTCAGCAGGTACCCTGCAAAGCTCCCTGAGCTACAGCTGCTTTGTGGCAGGATGTGCCTCTAGGAGCTTCCCTGACCCTACAGTAAAATGTGCCCTGTCTTAAGGACGCATGCCTGGCTTTTACTTTCAGCCTAGTCCACTTCCATCCCGCAGCTTTGCCTAGTGGAGTCATCCAGCGACTCTTCCTCGGTTCCATCAGGATTCCACCGGCCCTTTCAGCATCTGCTCTGCTGTCAGGGAGGTGAGGGCATGAGCTGCAGCCACGTGGGCCTGGGTCTCCGGCCCCGTGCAACCTGGACTGGGCGTCCACGCCGGTTCCGGAAGAGCTGCCCAGCCCTGGGGCACCCTGCGTGTGCCAGCTGCCTCCGCGGGGAGCCCCTGGAAGGGCCTCCGGGCCTGTGGGCACACGCAGAGGCAGCCCTGTCCCGATTCTCAGAGCGGGGCCGCATCTGACTTTCGTATCCTTCTCCAGAGTGCCCCGCGGGGACCTATGGCTACGGCTGCCGCCAGATATGTGACTGCCTGAACAACTCCACGTGCGACCACATCACCGGGGCCTGCTACTGCAGCCCAGGCTGGAAGGGGGCCCGATGCGACCAAGGTGATGGCTCTCGTAACCGGGCCCTTCTCCCTCCTGCCCGTGGCCACTGTGCATCAGCTGGTGCCAAGCAGTTTTACTTACTTACATTAGCTGATGTAATTCTCACCCGACTCTCTAAGGCGTGCCTGCATATTTATTTAGCTGCCAGGTAGACATAACCCTTGCTGTCCTACAAAGAAAACAAAGCTTGGAGAGGTTGAGTAATCTGTCCAGGGTCACTCAGTTAATAGGTAGAATATGCCGGGACCTTGGCACCAGGTCTGTCTGATTCCATATTCTATGAGTTTTCCACTGTGCCTACCATTTTTTTTTAGGCTTATTGAGTTGTAATTAGCATATAAAAAACAATGCAAATATACCTCAGTAAAACTGCATTAAAAATGGCAAGAAAAAATGTAATGTGCAGAAAAAACAATGCATATTTAAAGTGTACACGGTAGGGATATGCCCAAATGTGTTTATCCGTTCACTGTTGATGGGCATTTGGGGTTGTTTCCAGTTTGGGGCTTTTACACCTAAAACTGCCATGGACATCGGTGTTTATGTCTTTAATAAGCATATGCTTTCCTTTCTCTTGGGTAAAAACCTAGGAGCGGAATGGCTGGGTCATATGGTAGGCATGCGTTTAATTTAAAAAAAAAACCTTGAACCCATGGTTTCTCACTAGGGTATGTATCATAATGTCCAGGAATGTTTGCCATTGTATACATATCTGGTCCCATGGGAAATTCTGATTCCAGGGCACACAGGGCCATTGAGAAGGTGCGTCTGTGGGTTTAGAGCAGACCTTCCCGACAGCCTCAGCTGCAAATGCATGCAGTGTTCTTTGGTAGGTAATAAGCAGAGAGGCTGTAAAAGGCCTTAGAAAATTCCTACAGTGATTTAGGTGGAGTTATCCTACACTGCAGATTATATAGGTACTCATTTTTACAACTCTTAATCTTTTCATAAAATAAGTTTTACATGCCCACGATTTACATTTGACTCTCGTAACAATGGGACGCTCTATGTCTTGACCACACATGATTACAAATATATTGCCATCTCACCACTGGCCTTGGTGGTGTGTGTTTCAGGGCAAACTCTTTCATAAGAAGGTCTTCTAACATTTAGAATCATCATATCAGAAGAACAGTTGCCCTGCAAGCAGCTTCATGGAGCCCAGTTTCCTGGTCTCTGTGTGATGAGGCTGCAGCCTCTGAGTTTAAGAGGAGGTTCAGAATATCTGGGTCCAAGGTTACAGGCCCACTAGTGCCAGGGCCCTTGGCCTTGAGCCCGCAACCTGGACATCCTTGCTGGATGGACCATGAGAAGCAACTGTGTGAAGCCGAATGTTGGGCTCTGGTGAGGAAGGCTTTAGAGAGATGTGGTTAGGTGTTATCAGGACAGATCTCTCTCTGTCATGGAAAATAACTTTGCACAGAACAGTATCTTCTGAGGCAAAAAGCCCATTGAAATTAGCTTAAGGCAGATTCTGCTCTTGGAGTAGATATATAATGATGTTATGCTTTTTTTGGAAAGAAATTTACTTTACTGCTAGAAATGTTAAGGACAGGCATAAGGTTAAGTCAGACAGTTGGGGCATTTAGGATTTAGCCCTTCATGAGCTCAGTATTGGGTAATCAATAAATCAAAATAAAAGTTAGATGAATCATTACTCCAAATTAATTCCCCAACGAAAGTGTTTCATCTGAAGTATTTCTGAAGTCCCCAAGCCCTACTGCTGGGTCCAGGAAATCCTATCTCTTTCTGAGATTCCGAACAGCCTTGCTGTGGGCACGGCTACAGGCCAGCAGCCTCTGAAGATGAGGAATGGTTGTTTTCCCTTCTCACTCTGTTTACCCGAGTTTTCAAATGAACATCTCATGAACTGAAAATATCCGGCATCAGCCCAGGGCGAGATGTTCATAAAGAGAGACTAAACATCCATCTTGCATGTTTCCATCCTTACTCGGGCTCTTTTCTCCTTCTTCTAGCCGGTGTGATAATTGTTGGGAATCTGAACAGCTTGAGCCGGACGAGCGCCGCCCTGCCGGCCGACTCCTACCAGGTCGGGGCCATGGCCGGTGTGGCCATCCTCGTCCTGGTTGTCCTCTTTCTCCTGGCACTGCTCGTTATTTACAGACACAAGCAGAAGGGGAAGGAGGCAACCATGCCAGCAGTCACCTACACCCCTGCCATGAGGGCCATCAACGCAGATTATGCCATCGCAGGTGAGGCCAGGGCAGGGGGCCACTTCCCTGCCTTGGAAGTGCAGGAGACCCCATCCTGGTTCTCGGAGACCCAGATGCTTGGCTGTGCTGTCAGCCGGTTTTGTCAGCTAGCCTTGAGACCATGGTTAGAGCTGCGTTGACATTTCAACCATGGAATAGTCAGCATCTCTGTCGCCGTCTCTGAGGGTTTAGAAATCAGGTTCAGTACATGATTGTTTTCGATGTAGGGAATTTTGGCCCAGAAGAGGCTTTGCTGGGCACGCAGTCTCAAGCATTTGTCATATGTGTGGGTGGGGGCGGGGGAGCGGGCAGAAGAGAAGACGAGGGGGCTATGACTTTCCCAAGATCATCGCATCCAACCGGTGTGGGGACCAGGTCTTCCATCCCCAGCCTCAGGCACTCTCTCCTGTGCCTTCCAGCCATTCCCTGGGCACACAGGAGCATTAGCTGACCAACACTCAAATTATAGGAGAAAGAGGCTTGATGCATGGGAGACCCAAGGCAGTCCTATACAAAAGCCCTTTTGAATCTCCCTTTCTGTTGCAAGGAGTTCCCATGAAAGGAAAGAACAATTTTACGTGACATGCTCGGTCATTAGCAGAAGTAACCCTTCAACTGAGGAATTAGAAAACTTTAAATGTTTATTAATTTGGGGGAAATTACTGAAGGGTTTTAGGTTATGTGTTCGTGAATAGGATTATATAAAGTAGATGTCCCTCAGTAGCACCATTCTACTACAGCGGTTAGTGCCAAGAGCCCAAGAGTTTCCAAACAGAAGAGTTAACAGAAGTAGCATCAAAATGATGCCTCCCAGGTTGTCCAGATTCTGAAGCAAAGAGCACCTGTCTGCAGAGACTTTCACACCTGTCCAAGTGGTGGGAGGAAGCAGTGCCTGCTGCCTCTAGAAGTTCTGCTGAGTGAGCTGGGCAGGAGAGGGTTCTGACCAGCCTGGGTTAGGGAAGCTGTCCAATCACTTGTTCTTGTCATTGTCCCCTGTTTTCCACACAGATTCTAGGGGACCTGCCATTTAACCTTTTCCTCCTCTCCTTGCAGAAACCCTTCCACACAGCGGTAGTGGAAACGCCAACAGCCACTACTTTACCAACCCCAGTTACCACACCCTCACCCAGTGTGCCTCGTCCCCTCGTGTCAACAACAGGGACAGGATGACTGTCTCGCAGGTGAGAGGGGTGGATGACTGTCCACAAGTGAGAGGGTGGATGACTCACACAGGTGAGAAGGGTGGATGACTCACACAGGTGAGAGGTAGATGGCTCACATAGGTGAGAGGGATGGATGACTGTCCACAGGTGAGGGGGTGGATGACTCACACAGGTGAGAGGGG
>PVIY010053924.1:0-14452 GCA_004026745.1 Myrmecophaga tridactyla | reverse complement strand
CGAGTTGGGAAACTTTCCATGATTATTTCCTCCATTATTTTTTCTGCCCCTTTTCCCTTCTCTTCTCCTCCTGGGACATCCATAACACTTATATTTGTGTCTTTCATATTGTCATTCAGTTCCCTGAGACCCTGCTCATATTTTTCCATTCTTTTCCCTATCTGTTCTTTTGTATGTAGTATTTCAGATGTCTTGTTCTCTAGTTCACTAATCCTTTCTTCTGCCTCTTCAAATCTGTTGTGGGTGGGTCTCCATTGTGCTTTTCGTCTCTTCTGTTGTACTTCTCATTCCTAGAACTTCTGCTATTGTTATTTCAAGCTTTCCAGTTCTTATATTTGCCCATTGTCTTTTTTTATCTTTTTTTTATTGTGAAATATAATAAATATGTAAAAAAAACAATAAATTTCCAAGTATATTTTAACAAGCAGTTATAGAACAGATTAAAAAGTTTGGTATGGGTTACAGTTCCACGAGTTTTCGTTTTTTTCCTCTTGCTGCTCCAAGACACTGGAGATCAACAGAAACAGCAATTCAGCAGTCATACCAATTTGTTAAATCCTGTCTTCTCTGTTATACTATATCAAGGACTTAGTTTTTTTTTTTTTACTTTTTTATCATCACAATCGACTTTTTTTGTGTGTGAACAATAGCATATACAAAAAAGGTATAAATTTCCAAGCACAACACCACAATTAGTTGTAGAACATATTTCAGACTTTGACATGGGTTACAATTTCACAATTTTAGGTTTTTACATCTAGCTGCTCTAAAACAGTGAAGACTAAAAGAGATATCAATTTAATGATTCAGCATTCATATTCATTTGTTAATTCCTATTTTCTATGTATAATTCCACCATCATCTTTGATCTTTCCATATCTCTCATTGGGGTTGTTTGGGCTATGGCAATTCTAAATTTTTGATATTTTGGAAGGGTCTGTCACTAATATGGGGTACAGAGATGGAACTGTACAGAGATGGAACTATCTACTGTTATGGAGAGGCTGGCCTAGGTTTCAGGACTTATTTGGACCAGGGACCCATCTGGAGGTTGTAGGTTTCTGGCTAGCTACTCTCGTGCATGGAACCGTTGTGGAATCTTATAAATTGTCCTAGGTGTTCTTTAGGATTGGCTGGAATGTTCCTGGTAGGGGATTGGCAGGTTATGATAGGTAGCAAGGTCTACCTGAAGCTTGCATAAGAGCAGCCTCCAGAGTAGTCTCTCAACTCTATTTGAACTCTCTCTGCCACTGATACTTTATTGATTACACTTCTTTTCCCCCTTTGGTCAGGATGGAATTGTTGATCCCACAGTGCCAGGTCTGGATTCATCCCTGGAAATCTTCTCCCACGTCATCAGGGAGACTTTCAGCCCTGGATATCATGTCCCAGATAGGGGAGAGGGCAATGATTTCACTTGCAGAGTTGCGCTTAGAGAGACTGAGGCCACATCTGAGCAACAACAGAGGCCCTCCAGAAGAAACTCTTAGGCATGCCTATAGGTAGTCTAAGCTTCTGTGCTACCTACATAAGACTCACAAGAGTAAGCCTCATGATCGAGGGCATGGCCTATTGATTTGGGTGTCCCTAAAGGTTGACACAGTATCAGGGGATTCCCTGATGATAAGGTTTAATAGTTCCATAGTCTTTCTCACCTGCCTCAGGGACTTTACCAATACTTTCTGATTATCTGGTTAATATACTCTAGGATGTTTCCAGGCATAACAGTAATCTCTATAGGATTAAAGGACCTCTTTCTCATTCTGGGCTCACTGTGTTTCAGTTGTTCAAATGAGCTATACAGATAGGTTGAATTAGATTATGCACTACAGAAAATTTCAGTTCCATACCACATAAACCTTTCTTCCATTGGTCTCGAAGAATTTGTGTGGTTCTAAAATATAGACACCGTCTTCCTTACCCCTATGTTCAGAAATACTTTGACCCCAACCTGATCGGCTTTGTTCTTATCTCCAAATATCAGGTTATATATATATAACAGCCTCTCAAAATCCAGAAATAATCACCACTCTGGACTTAATGTGTCTGCTCTAAAAGCTTAGACTCTAGGCCCCTGTTTTCTTATAAGCATTTTCTAAAGGTGACCATACCATTGTTGTTTTTCTGTTTCTGGCTGATTTTGTCTTACCAAATGTCCCATTTGTTCATTCACATTGTTGCATGCCTCACAACATTGTTTCTTTTTGTAGCAGCACAGCCTAAGTTCATAAGTATACACCATTGTTCACCATTCTATGTCTCTGTCAGTGCATCCTTCAGCCACCTGCATTCATCAGGCATCATGTAGAGGGCCCAAAGTCCACAGTCCATCAACAGTCTCAATTTTAGATAATTTCATTGTTCCCAAGAGACAGAAATCCAGAAACACACCCCTTTCCAAATAGGAAATCTAAACCTTCTCTTAACTCTTGTCCCTCACCCCATTATTTACCTCTGCTGTTGCTGTGGTAGTGCTGATGGTTTCCTTTTGAGCATAGCTTGTAGCATGCAATAGCAGTTTTCCCCCTGTACCCTGGACTTAAACACTCTGTATAAAAGAATCATATCTTTGAGTAATTCTTACAAGAACTCATTCATATTTCTAGTGTGAGTCAGTGGGACACGTAGGTCTATACAACCCCTTTCAATCTTGTTCATCTTCTATATAGTAATATTACTTCTAGACCCACTTGAGAATCACCTTCGCTCCTCTCTATTCCCTTGCATTGAAGTTCAACCTCATTAGCTAACGGGTCACCCATCTCTAGCTTCTATGTATCTCTAAGTCCCCTGTATTCTGTATTATAAGTTTCTGATTATACCTTTATGCTGGTCATAAAAGTGGAATCATACAATATCTTTTTGTGTCTGGCAGTTTTGCTCACCATTATGTCCTCATGGCTCATCCATCTTGTCATGTGCTTCAGGATGTCATTTTGTCTTACTCCTGAATAATATTCCATTGTATGTATATACCACATTTTGTTGACCCACTCGTCTGTTGATGGGCATTTGGTTTGCTTCCACATTTTGGCGATTGTGAATAATGCTGCTGTGAACATCGGTGTGCAGATGTCTGTTTTGTGTGCTGTTACTTTCGGCTCTTCTGGGTATGTACCAAGTAGTACTATTGCTGAGTCATAGGGCAGCTCGATATTTAGTTTCCTAAGGAACCGCCCAACAGTCTTCCATAGTGGCTGCACCATAGTACATTCCCAACAACAGTGCATAAGTGTCCCAGTTTCTCCACATCCTCTCCAACATTTATAGTTTCCTGGTTGTTTAATAGCAGCCGTTCTTATAGGTGTGAGGTGGTATCTCATTGGTCTTGAGCTGCATTTCCCTTATAGCCAGTGAAAATGAGCATCTCTTCATATGCTTTTGAGCCATCTATATTTGCTCTTCAGAAAAATGCCTATTCATATCTTTGGCCCATTTTATAATTAGATTGTTTGTTCTTTTTTTGTTGAGTTGTATGATTTCTTTGCATATACAGGAAGTCAAACCTTTGTCTGATATGTGATTTCCAAATATTTTCTCCCATTGAGTTGGCCGCCTCTTCACCGTTTTGACAAAGTCTTTTGAGGTGCAGTCTGCCAGTCTGTATCTTTTAATTGGTAAGTTTAGTTTGTGAACATTCAAAGTTATTATTGAAAAGGCATTTCTTGATTCCACCACCTCATCTTTTTTATTTTATTTGTCAGATCTATATATTCTTTCCCGTCTTTCTCTTTGTATTCTTTCATTACCCTTAGTGGTTCTCTTCAATTCTTTGCCCTTCTCCAGACCTCCCTCTTCTGTCTTTTTTTTTTTTCAGCTGGCAGAACTCCTTTTAGTATTTCTTGTAGGGCTGGTCTCTTGTTGACAAATTCTTTCAGGAATTCTTTGTCTGTGACAACTTTAATCTCTTCCTCAATTTTAAAGAACAGTGTGGCTGGGTACAGAATTTTTGGCTGGAAGTCTTTTTCTTTCAGGTTCTTGAATATATCATACCATTGCCTTCTTGCCTCCAGGGTGCTAGTTGAGTAGTCTGAACTCAGTCTTATGTGATTTCCCTTGTATGTAGTAGATTGTTTTTCTCTTGCTGCTTTCAGAATTTTCTGCTTCTCTTCAACATTTGACAGACTGATTAGTATTGTCTTGCGGAAGGCCTGTTTGGATTTATTCTGTTTGGAGTTCTTTGGGTTTCTTTGACTTGTATGTTTATGTCCTTTATGAGTGTTGGGAAGTTTTCCCTCATTATATCCTCAGCTTCTCTTCCTAGCCCTTTACTCCTTGCTTCTCCATCTTGGGACACCACTGATTCTTATATTTGTGCGTTTTGTCTGTCATTTCCCTGAGTTTCCATTCAATTTTTTCCATCTTTTTTTGCCATTTCCTGTTCTGAGTCTTTGAAATCAATTATCCTGTCCTCTATATCACTTATTCTTTCTTCTGTCTCTTCAAATCTGGTGTTTTGTGCCTCTAGTACGTTTCTTATTTGGTCAGCAGAGTCTGTAATCTCTGTGATTTCCTCTATTTTTCTATTTATTCTTTCAAATTCCTCTTTGTGCTCTTCTACTTTCTTCTTGATCTCCTTTATTTCATTTGATATCCCACTTATTTTATTAAGTAGAGTTGTATGAACATCTTTGATTAGTTGTTCCAGTGACTGTGTCTCCTCTGGTGTTTTAATTTGGTCATTCGGCAGGGCTATATTCATCTGCATTGTGATATGCTTAGTGATCTGCTGTCTTTGTTGCATGTAGATATCTTGATTGATTTACTTTGGGAGTTGATTTCTTTCAGTAGTCTAAGGCCTTGTGTTTGCGGATGGTTGTACAGCAGGGAGCAGGGTACAGGGTGGAGCATTCAGTGTGGTGATTTCTTTCAGGGCAAGTATGGGCGCAGGTTGGGGATTTTACACAGGCACTTGTGAACATGGGCACCCAGTGGCCAGGAAGGATATAGCTGTGCGTATGCACTGGTCTAGGGGACGTAACCCTGGTGTGCTCTGGTCTAAGACACCGGGCTCTTTGTGCGCATGCATAGAGCTGTGGCAGCAGGTCAGCGTTATGCCTTCGTGGATTGGGGGCAGAGGTGACCCGGCTGTGCAGGTCAGCACTTTCTCAGAGCAGGGAAGGGAGGCTGATGCCTGTGCGCACGCGTGGTTCTCGGACTGATGTAACATGCAGTTCCCAGAGCTGAATGATGTGATTGGGTTCCTGTGCGCATGTGTGGGCCTGAGAGTGCCAGTCAATGGATACGCAGAGCTCAGGCGGGGTGTAGTGAGCCTGTGCGACACTATGGGCGGGGCAGTGGCGGCGGTAGCCTAGGTATGGAGGTTAGTTCCTGCAACCTCTATGCACTGGTAACAGACTGCAGGGAACAGGGGGAGGTTGTGCTTGGGAGGGGTGTAGGAGAGGTGGGTAGGGCTGCACTAGGGGTGGGGGTGTGGGGCAGGTATGTGTACTGGGGGCTGGTGGGAGGGGGGCACCTGGAGTGCGGGGAATGGGATCAGGTGAGGAGGTTCAGGTACGTGGGGTGTGGGGTGAGTCATCGGTCACGGGGCTGCACCAGTGAGGGTAGTGTGCCCAAGGAACGTGGCCTGGCTTACTTCTAGTCCTGTGTACCCATCCGTACACCCCTGCAGGTTCCACGGCTCCGTACGTGCACGCCAGGCTCCAGCTTTCTGCCTTTGAGTTCTGTTCTAGTTTGCTAGCTGCTGGAATGCAGTATACCAGAAATGGAATGGCTTTTAAAAAGGGGAATTTAATGAGTTGCTAGGTTACAGTTCCAAGGCCAAGAAAATGTCCCAATTAAAACAAGTCTATAGAAATGTCCAATCAGAGGCATCCAGGGAAAGATACTTTGGTTCAAGAAGGCCGATGAAGTTCAGGGTTTCTCTCTCAAGTGAGAAGGCACATGGCAAACACAGTCAGGGCTTCTCTCTCGGCTGGAAGGGCACATGGCAAATACGGCGTCATCTGCTAGCTTTCTCTCCTGGCTTCCGGTTTCATGAAGCTCCCTGGGAGGCGTTTTCCTTCTTCATCTCCAAAAGTCACCGGCTGGTGGACTCTGCTTCGTGGTCAGCATTCTCTGCTCTCTCTGAAACTCTCATTCTCCAAAATATTTCCTCTTTTATAGGACTCCAATCTACCAATCAAGACCCACCCAAATGGGTGGAGACATGTCATCCCTTAATCCAGTTTAACAACCACTCTTGACTATATCTCATCATCCATGGAGATGATCTGATTACAGTTTCAAATATACAGTATTGAATAGGGATTATGCTACCTTTATGAAATGGGATTTATATCAAAACATGGCTTTTCTTAGGGGGCATACTTCCTTTCAAACCAGCACAAGTTCCTTGGCCTCTGCAACCAGGGCTGCAGCATGTGGTGGTGAAGGCTCTCCTATGTCAGCTATCCTCCTGAATTGCTGCCTCAGCCGTCCTCCTATCCCTTCTCTAACTTTTCTGTGAAGCAGGGCTAATCTCAAGCTGCTCTAGTCGCACCCCCCCCCCCCGTGTCTGCTTTATATCCTTATCTTTTACCATGTCTTTTCTCAGCTCGTTAATTTGATATTTTCATTGATTTAGCATGGTTTATTTTTTAAACATTAATTAGTTGTTTTAACTCTTGTGTCTCCTTTAAAGTGTTAGTTTGTTCCTTTGACTGGGCCATGTCTTCGTTTTTCCTGGGACAAGATGTAATATTTTGGTGTGTTGGCATCTGATTTCCCTGATTAGCTTATTCTGGAGGTCATTTTCACTTTTCCTAGGATTTTCTTGTTGGTTGACTTTGTTCTCTATCTGTTCTTTGGCATTCAGTTCAACTAATTCTAGACCTCAGTTTTTGTTTAACTGGTCAGAATTTTTCAGCTCTTGTTTTTCTGGTTTTTGCTCTGCCTATATGGAGCCTTTTTTTGAGGAATGTTTCCCCAGATATGATTGACCCCAATCAGATTTTCCCAGACAAGGCAGCCTCAGGTCTCAGGAGGAGCATGTAATCAGTATCAAGGTTCTCTTAGGTACAACCCAGCAGGTTTCTGACGTTCCTGTGGAGCCTCTAGACTCTGTGTTTTTCCTGTCTAGCCCGGCAGGTGGCGCTTGTCAACCCATAATAACCCATCAGTTTAAAGTGGTGTGGAGTCTTTAATTCTCAGTCTGTTGGGGCTTGATTGAAAGAGAGGCTGGGGTGGAAGATAAGCACAAGCTGATTTTGGTTCCCAGCCCCTCCAGTCTGAATTCTCTGAAGGAGGGTCACCACTTGAATTAGGCTTCATCCCCCTTTTTGTGGGACACATAAACCCTTTAGGGAATTATCTCCTTCACTGGAGTTGTTACTTTGTCTCTCAGACCTATCTTAACTCTGCCCTTACCTGGGTCAGTGGTGACATTTGAAAATGCCTGAGGCTTTCTCTAATGAGCTGCTTTAGAATACTTTAACAAAAGAAAAAAAAAGAGAGAAACAAAAATAAAATATAATCCCTTTTCAGAGCCAATCCCCAGCCCTCAAGGTTTCTGCTTGTTTTAATTTGCTGATTCTGTTGGAATGCAATATACCAGAAATGGGTTGGCTTTTATTAAGGGGATTTATCAAGTTGTAAGTTTATAGTTCTAAGGCCATGAAGATGTCCAATCTAAGGCATCCAGAGAAAGATACCTTGACTCAAGGAAGGCCGAATGACTTCCAGGATTTCTCTGTCAGCTGCAAAGACATGTAGCTGGTATTTAAGGTCCTTGCTCCTGATTCGTTGCTTTGTGCTTTTGATTCTAGTGGCTTCCTCTTTAAGCATCTGTGGGTCTCATTTAGCTGCTCTGGGGAAGAACTGTGGGTTCTTGCTTGCTTAGCATTTCTTGAGAAGCTACGTGGCATTGCTTTCTGGGCTCTGCATCTTCTGCATCTTCAGATGTCTGTATCTATTTCAGCTCTGAGCTTTCACTAAAGTATGGTGATGTGTTGGGCTCTGCATCTCCAAATGTCTGTGTCTAGGTGTCTGTTCTCTCTGTCAGCACACCATATATCTCTAAATGTCTGAGTCTGTGATGTTCCTGGCATCTCCTGGGGCCTCTGCATTTCCAAATTTCTGCATCTGAGCTTCTTCTAAAATCTTTCCCCTTTAAAGGACTCCAGTAAACTAATCATGACCCATCTTGAATTGGTGGAGTTACATCTCCATCTAATCAAAAGGCCATACCCACAGTTGGGAGGATCTCCACGGAAGTAGTCTAATCAAAAGGGCACATTCACAATTGGGTGTGGCATATCTTCATGGAAACAACCTAATCAAAAGGTCCCATCTGGACTTCTGGGCCAAGAGCGTGGCTTAGCAATGTGCACATTTTAGTTTGTCCTCTAGAACAACTACTAAATAACCAGAAACAGTACAGAACAGCTCCTGGGGCCATGTCAGTGACCGGACACACAGCGTACCCCAGTCTGGGCCAGCTGGACCGACTGCGAGCCCCCCCAGAACCATGAGTTCCACAAGCCGCAGTGGCCGGCGCCCCTCCCCAACAGGCTGCTTCCCAGTGGCATTATTTACAATTACCAAGAGACGGAAGCAGCCAAAATATCCATCAACAGACGGGTGGCTAAACAAATTGTGGCATGTACATATGATGGAATATTATACAGCTGTAAGACAGAATAACATTATGAAGTATGTAACAACATGGATGGTCCTTAAGGACATTATGCTGAGTGAGATTAGCCAAAAACAAAAGACAAATACTGTATGGTCTCACTGATACGAACTGACATTAGTGAATAAACTTGGAATATTTCGTTCGTAACAGAGACCATCAGGAGATAGAAATAGGGTAAGATATTGGGTAATTGGAGCTGAAGGGATACAGATTGTGCAACAGGACTGAATATAAAAACTCAGAAATGGACAACACAATACTACCTAACTGTAATGCAATTATGCTAAAACACTGAATGAAGTTGAATGTGAGAATGATAGAGGGAGGAGGGCTGGGGGCATAAATGAAATCACAAAGAAAGATAGATGATAAAGATTGAGATGGTATAATCTAGGAATGCCTAGAGTGTGTAATAATAGTGACTAAATGTACAAATTTTAAAAATGTTTGTGCATGAGGAAGAACAAAGGAATGTCATTATTGCAGGGTGCTGAAAATAGATGGTAATTAATATTTAAAAATTTCACCTTATGTGTGAGACTAAAGCAAAAAATGTTTATTTGATACAAAATTTATATTTTGACTGGTACATTTCCTGATATAACTTATGTAGATAGATTGATTGAACACCATAAGTACTTGGAATCTTGGGTAGGACATGAGATTTTGTTGGTTTGTCCAGAGTGATGCCCCAATGAATCCCAGAGTGATTCAATCAGTGAGTGGAAAAGTATTTGCAATGGTAAGAATGGGGAGAAATTCAACTTCTCCAAGTTGAATTCTTGAAATTCTCACAAGCAGTGTGGACGGCCAAGACTATAGGCTGAACCCTCAGTCTTGGGGGTTGTTCATATGAAACTTAACCCCACAAAGGATAGGTCAAGTCTACTTAAAATTTAGGCCTAAGAGTCACCCCCAGGAGAGCCTCTTTTGTTGCTCAGATGTGGCCTCTCTCTCCAGCCAACACAACAAGCAGACTCACCACCCTCCCCCGTCTACATGGGACATGACTCCCAGGGGTGTGGACCTTCCTGGCAACGTGGGATAGAAATCCTGGAATGAGCTGAAACTCAGCATCAAGGGATTGAGAAAAACCCTAGAATGAGCTGAGGCTCAGCAGCAACAGATTGAGAAAACCTTCTTGACCAAAAGGGGGAAGAGTGAAATGAGACAAAGTGTCAGTGACTGAGAGATTCCAAACAGAGTCAAGAGGTTATCCTGGAGATTATTCTTACACATTAGGTAGATATCACCTTGTTATCCAAGATGTAATGGAGAGGCTGAAGGGAACTGCCTGAAAATGCAGAGCTGTGTTCCAGTAGCCATGTTTCTTGATGATGATTGTATAATGATACAGCTTTCACAATGTGACTGTGTGATTGTGAAAACCTTGTGTCTGATGCTCCTTTTATCTACCTTGTCAACAGATGAGTAGAACATATGGAATAAAAATAAATAATAGGGGGAAAAAATGCTAAAATAAATTTAGTTTGAAATGCTAGTGATCAATGAAAGGGAGGGGTAAGGGGTATGGTATGTATAAGTTTTTTTTTCTGTTTTCATTTTATTTTTCTATTGTCTTTTTATTTCTTTTTCTGAATTGATGCAAATGTTCTAAGAAATGATCATGATGATGAATATGCAGCTATGTGATGATATTGTGAATTACTGATTATATATGTAGAACAGAATGAGCATATGTTAAGAATGCTTGTATTTTTTTCTTGTAATATTTTTTCTAAAAATTTAAAAATTAAAAAAAAAAGTACCGTCTTACAATATTGAATCAGAATTAGAAGAACAAGACTTTTCTGGCATGCATAACAGTTTCAAAGTAGCACAGCAGTCAAGAGCCAGAGTTGGTATCTGGCTCTGTGTGCCCTTTATCTTGGGGAACAGCCCTTCTCTGGTATTCTGAACTTGGCCACCTCCTTTTTTCCCCCTTCATCAGACCTGTCTCCTCTCTGCCAGGATTTCTTTCCTGCTTTCTTTGGGTTTATGTGTGCTTGGAGCTTGTATCCATCAATCCCAATTTGTTAGTTAAAACTGCAGTTAGAGCTTGGTTGAGCTGTCTTCCCTTGCTCCTAGTAGAGAGGGCTTCTTTTCTGCTTGAGGAAATGTCTCCATAAGCCTTCCATGCCAGCGGGGGAGGTGGACTAGCCTTTGGAATTTGGAGCTCTTTCTTTACAGTTCTGCACTATGATCTCAGCCCTTCTACCCATTCTTGACTGGTGTATGATGTGTGTTTGGTCATGGATGTCCCCCCAAAGTTGTTCTGGATGATTCCAGGCTATTTACTAGCTGCTCTAGGGGACCAACTAAATTCTACACCCCCATACACCACCATCTTCCCCTTAGTACCCTCTTAGTTATTTTTTTTTATTTCTGTAAGGGTGGTAGTAATATCCCCACTTTCATTCCTAATCTTAGTTATTTGCGTCTCCTCTCTCTTTTTCTGTTTCAGTACGGGTAATGGTTTGTTTTGGTCTTTTTGGAAAACCGACTTTTGGTTTCATTGAGTCTTTGTTGTATTTCTGTTCTTTATTTCATTTAACTCTGCTTTTTCCTCTTACTAACTTTAGGTTTGGTTTGCTCTTCTTGTTCTGGTTTCCTTAGGTGTGAAGCTATTGATTTGCAATCTTTTTTTAATTTAGACATTTAGATCTACAGAGTTTGCTCTGAGCACTGCATTAATTGCATGCCATTAATTTTATGCAGTGTTTTTGTTTTCAGTCATCTCAAGGTATTTCTTAACTTTTTGTGATTTTTCTCTTTGACCCTCTGGTTGCTTAATATGGTGGTGTTTAATTTGTACATATTTGTTAATTTTCCAGTTTTCCTTGTGTTATTGTTTTCCAGCTTTATTTCCTCGTGCTTTGAGGAGATACTTTGATTTCAGTATTTTCAATTTGTGGCCCAACATATGGTCTATCCTGGAAAATATTCCATGTGAACTTGATAAGAATGTGTATTCTGCTGTTGTTGGATACAGCGTTCTATGTATGTTCATTAGGTCTAATTCGTTAATAGTGTTGTTCAATTCCTCTATTTCCTTATTGATATTCTATTGAGGTGTTCCATGAATGGTTGAATGCAGTGTAGTGAAGTTTCCAATTGTTATTGTAGAACTATGCGTGTAGATGTTCCCTGAATTGGTGAATATATTGTATTGAAGTTTTCAACTATTATTGTAGAACTGTTTCTCTCTCAATTCTGTCAATTTTGTTGCACTGTTGTGAGATACATACATGTTTATAATCATTGTATCTTCTTGCTGGATTAAACCTTTCATCAATATCCTTTGTCTTTTGCACTCCTTTTTTTTTTTACTTAAACTTTTTTCTTTCTGACAATAATATAGCCACTCCTGCTTTTCGTTGATTACTGTTTGCATGGAATATCTTGTCCATCCTTGTACTTACAACTTCTCTCTGTTTTAGTACCTAAAGTGAGTCTCTTGTAGACAGTATGTGGATGGATCAGCCTTTTTCATCTAATCTACTGATCTCTGCCTTTTAATAGTTCTCCCAACCCTCTGGATTTGCTAGGTTTTTTGTTGTTGTTGAGTGATGGAGCCATCATTTTGTGACTTTTACAAAATATTTTTGTTCCCAAATGGAACAGAAAAAGAAAAGATAAAAAATAAAGGTCTTGTCCCTTTGTGTCTCCTCTGTGGCTTTTTACCTGAGGGGAATTGGGAAAATGGCCATCCTCTGTGCAGGCTTCCTATCTATCTGAAGCAGATGATTAAAATCTGAGATCAAACCCCAAACCCTCAGATTTTGGAGGACTACATCGTTATATAGCACACACTGGCACTAGCAAGCTGCACTGCCCCAGGAGCCATGGCTGCGGTCCTCATTTGCTTCCAGCCAGGTTGGGTGGTAGCCCATATGGAGAGGGTGAAATTCACCAATATTTATCAGACTTTTCCTCCTTCTCTTTCCTGGATGCTGCACAATGTTCTCCTAGACTCCGGAGTGCTAAAATAGCTGTTCAGAGAGTTCCTGCCAGTTCAGTAGTTGTTTTTGTGAAGGGACTGATTCCTGGAGCTTTCTACTTTGCCATCTTCCCACAATCCTCCAATAAATGTATTTTTGATAATGAACAAAACATGCACTATATTCGTTCAGCCAGATGCTTAAGAGCATGCTATGATAAGTAAGCCTTCCTTTTAGCCTGTCTCCCAGTCCCCTTATCCTCTACTCAGAGGCAACCACTGTTGCGAGTTTCTTCTGTATCTTTCAGAGATAGTGTGGTTGCTAAGAGTTGATCCAAAGAGCCTGGGTTATAAAACCAGTTTTTCTGCTTTTTGACTGGGTAACTTTGTACAAGTTCCTTAATCTCTCCATACCTCAGTTTTCACATACTAAAATAATGGTTACAATATTACCTTTTTCATCATGTTTTTGAGCTGAATAAATGATAAAATGTATGTGAAGTACATAGCACAGCACCTGGTAAGTAGTTAGCATTCAATAAATGTTATCATTTCGATTATTATGCACAAACATATCCTTGATTGTTTTATCTTATAAAAATATTAGTGTTATACATATTGTTTTGTGGCTTGTCCTTTTTGTTTAATGACACATTTTTGCTTATTAGTGATACCTCTCTGTTTTATTTGTTTATAGTTTGCTATAGACATCTTTGATTCTTCATAGTCTACCTTCACATATAATGTATGGCTCTTAAAACAGTACAACAGTATCCTTTCATTTCCCCTTTATATCCTTTTCTTCTTGTCATATATTTTTCTTCTATATATGTTATAAACCCCATCATATTTTATCATATTTGCTTTAAGTGGTCAGTTTTATTTTACAGAAAAGTAAAAATGACAAAATCTTTTGTATTTACCTACATATTTACCCTTTCTAGTGCTCTTCCATCTTTTGGGTATATCCGGATTTCCATCTGGGTTCATTTTCTTTTTACCTGAAGAACTTAATTATTTAATATTTCTTATAGTGCAGATATGCTGTTGGGACAAATTTTAGTTTTCATTTGTCTGAAAATGTCTTAATTGTGCATTCTTTTAAAAGTCCTTTTATTTGGAAATAATTTCATACTTACAGGAAAGTTGAAAGACTATTGTAAAGAATACTTATTTTTCCTTTACAGAAATTCGTCTACTGTTAGCATTTTGCTCCGTTTGCTTTATGAATTTATTCTGTTTCTTTTTCTCTCTGTATGAATCTTTGTGTGTGTATGTGTACGTATACACACCCACTTTTTTCTTTTACCATTTGAGAATAAATTGTATAATCTTGGCTTTTTAGTCCTAAATACTTCACTTCCTAAGAAAAAGGATATTCTCTTTTATTACCACAAAATAATTATCCATTTCAGTAAATTGTACTTCGTTATAGTACTTTAATCTGATCCACTGTTTGTATTCCATTTTTGTCAGTGGATCCATCTTTATGCATTTTTTTTCTTCAGTACATGTTCCAGTCTTGGATCTCATATTGTATTTAGTTGTATAGTATCTTTTTAGTCTCTTTCAGTCTAGAGTAGTTCCTCAGACTTTGATTGTCTTTTATGACATTGGCATTTTTAAAGAATGAACTCTTTGTTTTGCTTTTTTTTTTTTTTTGGATTTTTTAAGTTTATTCTGTTTGCATCTGAAAAACTAACTCAGCAATAACATGTTTCAAAAGACATACATGATTTTGTCTATAACCTGTGGACACACACTTTATCCCAAAGAAGAAATACATAGGAAGATGGGAGGTACTGGGTCAAATTCTACTATCCTGTTGGTACCAAGAAAAGTTATAAAAGCATAGTTCAGAGCCTCTTATGGCC
>PVIY010053923.1:0-14452 GCA_004026745.1 Myrmecophaga tridactyla | reverse complement strand
GGGGGCGCACAGGGGAGGGCTCACAGGGGAGGGGGCGCACAGGGAAGCGGGACACACAGTCGATGGTGCAGCAGTTGAACTCCAAACAGGGAGCAGGGAGCGGTGCCAACCCAAGGCGGCAGTCAAGTCCGGGTCCTGACCCTGTGTGTGGTGCCCACCAGCCTGACGGCATGCGGAGCCTGCGCGTGGACGTGGTGGGGTCAGCAGCAAGTCCCGATGCCAATCCCACCCCACCCCACGTCCGTGCATCCGGCCGTGAGCTTGGCCAGTCCGAGTTGAAGCAGAAAGACTGACCCATGGCTTTTAGCAAACTTCAAGCAAGGTAAGAACTAACAGAGAAGTGTGTACACAGTAGAGTCTGTTTCAAGAAGCCGAGCCGCCACCGTGAGCCTCAGTGCCCAAGAAGTACCAAAGTTGCCACTGCTTCAGAAGAAGGCCGCTGTGAGGGTATTTTCCACTCCAGACGAGTGAGGGTGTGTGTGAGCATCTGCTCCCTGGCCTTTAGCATGGTCAGCACACTTCTTTCCACAGCCGCTAACGCTAAAACCATGGGAGAAAATCCCCAGGAGGAGCGCACTCCTGGACTGGTGATCCTGGGAAAGTGCTCAGGCCTTCTACCAGCGACCTACCCTCTCTGGTCACAGAAAGGTTTAACAGGTGCTTCAGTTTCTAAAGCCGCCAGAATGCAATACACCAGAAACAGCCTAGCATTTTCAAAGGGGATTTACTAGGTTTACAAATTCACAATCTTAAGGACATGGAAATGTCCAAACCAAGGCACCAACGGGAGAACCCCTTCAATGAAAGAGGGCTGATGGTATCTGGGTCCCCGTCACAGGGAAGGGGCGTGGCGAAGTCCGCTGGCCCTGTGCTCCTGGGCTGGTTTCAGAATGACTCTCTCAACAAACCGGGTACTTCTGGCTTCTCCTGGGCATTTTCTCTTTGAGCTCTCTCCCTCCAGTTCTCTTAAAGGGCTCCACTGAAGGAGTCAGACTCACCTTGCATGGGTAGGGTCAAGTATCCATGGAAACACCCATACCAGGCCTGCCCCCACGGGGCAGATGAGAAGAGCAGACTTTTCCGGTGTACAACAGGGTCAAAGCAGCATATCAGGGCAGCACCACAGCCAGGACCGGCCATTCTGTGGCCATGGAAACTTCTACTGACTGATGACAATTCCAAAGATTCTCTGGTCACTGGAGGGAGTGTAGGATGGGTACGTGTATGAGTACAGCCTGTACCCCTGGAAGGAGGTGGGTGGACGCTGATGAAACAGCACAAGCTGGGGGGCAGCATGGAGATGGCTGGCAAAATCCTAGAGTCCACATCTCATGGCTGTCCCTCAGGGACTCAAATTTCCAGGCCAGCTGCAGCAAAAGCCACCCAGGTGAGCTGGGTGCTGAGGTGGGGCCTTCCTGGGAGCCAAAGCCAGCGACCCGTTGGGGGTGGAGACCAAGAGCACCCACCCATTACCCCTCGGACTGGCTGGAGCTGACCTGTGAACTCTAACCCCTGAAGCTGAGAACCCTGGGTGACAGAGGACAACGTGTTATACAGCTAGGAACTTTGACCTGAAATGGGGGGGGGGGAGTGTGAATGGCAGCAACTTCAAAAAATAAGTAAGATTGTAGCTGTAGTCTAATTCTATGCTGCTGAGAAATACATTGTCTTCACTTCAGTGGCTTTTAAGTCTGCTTATGAATTTTAGCTTTTTGTTTGTTTTCTCTTTTTTGCTAGACTTAACGTTTGGTGAAGCCCTTGAAACTCCCTGCTTTGCATGCATCATGTGCTGAGTCAGGACAGGAGAGCTAGAGGCTCCCGTATAACCCACTGGCATTATCTGGTTTTTTAATGTATGTACCTGGGCGAAGCATGAAGAGGCCGGCAGGAAGGACATGTGCTGGGACCCATGGAGGAGAGGGCTTGTCCCGGGACCGCTGCCCGACCCCTTCTCCCCATTTTGGTTTGCTAAATTCCTTCCAGATTGGATTTAAAAAATTCTCAGAGAAGTAGAAACTATAAACTGAACCAAACAAAAGCTCTACAACTGAAAATTATTTGAAAAAAATCTGATTAGACAAGATAACAAGTCACAGACACATGAGAGCAAACACTGAACAATTGGTCTTCCTGAATAAGAGAAATACAAAAATGGATGAGGGGAAAATCTAAGTAGTAATAAAAGAGTATTTCCTGAAATGAAAATGTGCGTCTGTGTAACGAAGAATTAACCTCACTCAAGCAGAGGCCCTGCTGAGGCGCAGGGAAGTCCTGTGTGCTGGAAGTGCCTGTTTGCTAGGAGCTTTCCCACCACACAGTCTAACAGTGTGATGGGCCGGCACAGAGGCTAGTGTCTGGACTCCAGAAGAACCAGCAGTGAAAGGGATTAAGCCTGACCTCCAGTCTGCCATGTGGGCAACATATGACTGAACCCCAATAAAAATTCTGGATGCCCAAGTTCCGGGTGAGCTTCCCCGGCTGGCACTGTTCCACGCGTGTGTAGTTAACGCTGCTAGTGACTCCAGAGAGAGACAACAACCAGAGAGTGGCTGCGTTTGCACCCCTCCCGGGCTGACATCCATCCATTCCCTGGAATAAACCATGGCGTGAGCATAGCACTTTCCCGAGCGTTCTATGAGTCCTCCTCATAAATTAAAGAACCTAAAAGTGGTCCGGGGAAAACCCTTGAACTTGCGGTTGGTGCCAGAAGTGAGGGCATCTGGTGGAAGGCCATGGGCCCTCTGATCTCACAGATGGCCTAGAACTCTACTAGCGTCTTGAGCTCTCAACAGCAATGGAAAAGATCTAGAGATCTCTAACCAAAATGCTTGGGTCTCTATTAGCATATCTACTCCTGAGTTCCTGTGAAGAATATCTAGATTTTTTTCTATGTAATCCATGTTACATAGGTTTTAACGAATGCTGTACTGCAGATGAGGAGGTCTTCAAGTCTTGGCTCGGCAGAGTATGTGAAATGGCATCACCTCTCTGAGTCTTAATTCCTCATCTGTAAAATGAGAACTCACTTAGTTTTGTAATGCAGTCCCATGATCTAATTTTAGGAACCTTCAAAGTGTAGCTCCGGTCTCCCTAGATCTCTGCATTAGCCAAGTTCTTCAATGCTCTAATCACTGGCTTCTGGAAGACAGAGGAAAACTTGACAGACCAGTAGCTGTAACTAGCAGTACCATCCACCAGAAACATAATGCAAGCCACAATACAAAGCGCATGTTCCATTTCCGAGGAGCCACATAAAAAAATTAAAAACAGGTGGAATTGGGTGCATGGGTGGTTCAGTGGTAGAATGCTCACCTTCCATGCAGGAGACCAGTTTTGATTCCCAGATCATGTACCCCCCACCCCACCTCCCCAAAAAAATGGGTGGAATTAGCCCTAATAATATACTGAACACAGCCGCTCATATCACACCTAGGGGCCACTACACTAAACAGCACATGTCTAAAAAAGGGTAAAGGGTAAAGAAAATGACAAGCAAAGGTCAAGGGGCCTGAACATACTCCGTCTGCCAAACATACCGATAAGAACGACAGGCCAGCAGTGGAAATGAGGGTATCTGCCCTGTTACAAGGCAGAGGAACAGATCAGAAAAAAGGATGTGTTTTTTGTTGTTTGTTTTTTTCTAATAAATTTCCAAACCTACTATAGCTAGAGGAGACAATTAAGATAATGAATAAACTGTTTATGTATCGTTTCAAATAGATAAATCAACAAGTACTTGCACGAGAGTCACTAATCTGCAACTGGAGAGAGTTTCATGTAAGGAATATATTACAAGACACTGTGAAACAAAATACATTTCTCAATTAAATGATTTGCAAGACAGTGAAGGAAAAATAAAACATACTTCAAAACTGCAGTGTTCAACAAGAAATCTGTTCAAAAGTGCAATCAGATGCTTTGTGGAAACTAATTTGGTTTCTGAAATTTTAACCAAAATACGAAATCCGACCTCTGAATAAAAAAGAACAAAAGGTTTAAAACTTTGGCAAAAACTGAATGTTCTAGACTGTTTTAATGGATGTAATTGCTTTTTTATTGGACTCTCCAACAATTTTATTCCTAAACCGCCCCTTATGAAAAGTAGGGAGCAGCAACTGATGTTGATGAACAGTCTGCAGTCCTGACACGTCACAATTCCTGCCCTCTGTATTTTAAAAGCGGAAGGACAGATCCATGCTCAGGAGAGAGGACAGAACTGTGGACAAGACTTGGTTCAGAGACCTGTTCTACAATTTATATCCAGGTGATTATAAACAGAAAGATTGCTTCCCTCATCTACAAAAATATATTAACAACCACAGAGCTGGACAAAGGTGCAAATGAGATAACTATTCTCCATCACAGAACAATCCATTCACCCTTCCATTTTTCAAGGCCATAGTCTATCTTTATTTACTTTTTTACTTATCAAAAAACTTCAATCAAAATGTCTTTTAAAGTCTCCTATCAATTCAAAATGTGTCTATGCAATCTGTTCTAAATTCACAAATCTAAGTTACTTGAGGCTGTAAAGAACTCAACATGATACCATTAAGTACTGACACCAAATGAATGCCATATATATGAGAGAGAGAGAGGGACAGTGAAAGGGAGGGAGGAAAATACAGTGAAATGAGAAGTAAGCAAGTACATCAGTGTCTTGGTTTTTTTAACAGATATAGGGAAGAAAAATAACAGGCACAGATAGCCTGGGACACTTATACACTGCTGGTGGGAATGTACAATGGTGCAGCCACTACGGAAGACTATTCGTCATAGTTCCGTAGGAAACTAAATATCCAGTTGCCTTATGACCCAGCAATACACTACTTGGCACACACCCAGAAGAGCTGAAAGAAATGACAAACATTGCACACCGATGTTCATAGCAGCATTATTCACAATCACCAAAAGATGGAAACAAACCAAATACCCATCAACAGATGAGTGGATCAACAAAATGTGGTATATACATATGATGGAATATTATGGAGCAGTAATACATGGTGATGTCCTGAAGCACATGACAAGATGGATGAGCCTTGAGGACATAATGCTGAGCAAAATTAGCCAGACACAAAAGGATAGATACTATATGATTCCACTTTTATGCCCAGCATAAAGGTATAATCAGAGGCTTATAATATAGAATATAGAGGACTTAGAGATATATATAGAAGCTACAGATGGGGTGAACCGTTACCTAATGAAGTTGAACTCCAATGTAAGGGAATAGATAGGAGTGAAGGTGATTCTCTAGTGGGTCTATAATAATATTACCATGTTGAAGATAAACAAGATTGAAAGGGGTTGTGTATAGACCCACCTATCCCACTGATTAACACTAGAAATATGAATGAGTTCTCCTAAGAATTACTTCAAAGATATGATTCTTGTATTAAGGGTGCTTAAATCCAGGGTACAGGGTGAAAACTGCTATTGCATGCTATGAGCTATGTTCAAAAGGAAATTATCAGCACCACCACAGCAACAGCAGAGGTAAATAATGGAGTTAAGAGGAGATTTAGATCTCCTATTTGGTGAGGGTGTTTATTGGTTTTCTGTCTCTTGGGAACAATGAAATTATCTAAAATTGAGAATGTTGATGGACTGTGGACTTTGGGCCCTCTACATGATGCCTGATAAATGCAGGTGACTAAAGGATGCACTGATAGAGAAGCAGAATGGTTAACGATGGTGTATACTTTTGAATGAAGGTTGTGCTGCTATAAAAAGAAACAAAGTTGTGAGGTATGCAACGATATGAATGAATACGTGGGACATTTGGTGAGACAAAATAAGCCAGAAACGAAAAAACAACAACAATGGTATGGTCACCTTTAGAAAATACTCTTAAGAAAACGGGCCAAGATTGTAAGCTTTTACAGCAAAGGCATTAAGTCTGGGGTGGTGATTATTATTTCTGGATTTTGAAAGGCTCTTTTATATATATAACCCAATATTTAAAGATAAGAACGAAGGTGAACAGGTTGGGGTTTAAACTAATTCAGAACATAGGGGTAAGGAAGACAGTGTCTATATTTTAGAGCCACACATACTCTTTGAGACCAATGGAAGAAACGTTTATTTGATCTGGAACTGAAATTTTCGGTAGTGCCTAATCTAATTCAACCTGTTTGTACAGCTCATTTGAACAACTGAAACACAGGAAGTACAGAAAAAGAAAGCGTTCCTTTAATCCTGTATAGATTATTGTATTGCCTACAATAAACATCTTAGAGTACATTAAGAAGATAATCAAAAAGTATTGGCAAAGTAGAAAGAATATGGAACTACTAAACCTTACCATCAGGGAATCTCCTGATACTGTGGCAAACTTTAGGGACACCCAATCTATAGGTCATGCCCTCGATCATGAGGCTTACTCTTGTGAAGCTTATGTAGGTAGCAGAGAAGCTTAGACTACCTATAGACACGCCTGAGAGTTACTTCTGGAGGTCCTCCGTTGTTGCTCAGATGTGGCTTCAGTCTCCCTAAACCCAATTCTGCAAGTGAAATCATTGTCCTCCCCTTACGTGGGACATGACATCCAAGGGTGAAAGTCTCCCTGGTGATGTGGGAGATGACTCCCAGGGATGAACCCAGACCTGGCACCATGGGATCAACAATTACATTCTGACCAAAAGGGGGAAAAGAAGTGTAATTAATAAAGTATCAGTGGCAGAGAGAGTTCAAATAGAGTCGAGAGGCTACTCTGGGGGTTGCTCTTACATAAGCTTCAGGTAGACCTTGCTACCTGTCATAACCTGCCAATCCTCAACCCAGACCACTCCAGCCAATCCTAAAGAACACCTTGGGCAATTTATAAGATTCCACAAGGGTTCCAGGCACTAGAGTAACTTGCTAGAAACCTACAACCTCCAGATGGGTCCCTGGTCCAGATAAGTCCTGAAACCTAGTCCAGCCTCTCCAGAACATCAGATACTTCCATCTCCCTACCCCATATTAGTGACAAACCCTTCCAATATCAAAAATTTAGAATTGCCATAGCCCAAACAACACCAAAGAGAGGGATGGAAAGATTAAAGGTAATGGTGGAGTTATAAAGAGAAGATAGGATTTAACAAATGAATATGAATGCTGAATCATTAAATTGATATCTCTTTTAGTCTCTGGTATTTTAGAGCAGCTAGAAACCTAAAATCATGAAATTGTAGCCTATGTCAAAGTCTGAAATATGTTCCACAACTAATTGTGGTGCTGTGCTTTGAAATTTATAGCTTTTTTTTTAATGTATGTTATTTTTCACAAAAAAAGAAGGAAAAATGTCATAAAAAATATTTAAGCCATCTAGCCTCCTATTTCTGGAGCAGCTAAAATGAAAAATACAAGAGGATTGTGTGGTAGCCCATGACAAACTCTGGGATCTGTACTGTAACCACTTGTTGAAGAGTGCTCTGAAAACTATTGCTTTTTTCTTTCTTTGCTTTGTATATATGTTATACTATACAATAAAAAAAAAGTTAAAAAAAAAAAGGCATAGTAAAAGTTCTCCATTACAATGACCAGGAGAAAAAATAAATGAAAACATATGGTTGAAAATTAACTGGCTTAAGAAAAAGGTCAGAACTTGAAGATGTAAACAAACAGGTCATAAATAAAAGTGGATAATGTTATGTTTCTCTTTGGAGCAAAACAAAAACTAAAAACAACATGGTGGAAGGATGGAAGGAAGGAAGGGAGATTCCAAATAGCTTCAATACAGCTATGAAATAAGCAATGGTACTCAGTTTTTACTGCTATTTTATGCCTATATCAGAACATGAAGCCTAATCTCAACTTGCATCCATTCCCTCCCATAGGAGAAAATGTTTCAATACCTAATAAGATTGAATTCAATTCAGTATAGACAGTTTAAGAAGTTGGAAAAACTTACAAGAAAGCCAGAAAAATATTCAATGACACGACATCTTTTGTTTTAAATTTTATTCCATTTAAACGTCCTTCCCTCTGTTCCGCTACTCTGGGTTCCTTGTGATAAAAAGAGAGCTATTATTTTATTCCTGGTTGAATAATACCTATGCTAAGAACCTGCAGAAGACACACCAAAATTATCTGAAGCATGAAGAATCAGTTTCTAAATAACAATTCATCAGAACAAAGTCTAAAATTACATTTAATATAAAGAGTAAATCCCTGTAAGAACTCAAATTTTTGCTTGATTTTCAAGTGATACCACAATCTCTCATGTTCAATTTAGACAAAGCTACATCAGCCTCACATCACCCCCTTTACTTGTTCATAATCTAATCACAAACGAAAGTCATTATAAATTATAAGTACAGGCAAAGACCCAGAGGATCAGCTGCATACAATGCCAATGTATCTGTGCTTTGCTTTTTCCAGTCTATCACTTGTTTTATTTTAATGGAAGGTAAACCACACTTTTCCAAAGAGACACTTTCACTTAGATATATGCAAGGTAGACATTACTTGCAAAGAAATTCAGCCCTTATCTGGTATTCAGCTACAACTGTGGGGGTGATGGTGGGAGTGACAAAGACTTTCTCCCTTTTGATCTGAAAATCAGTTCTCCAAAGGTGTAAATTTTCAGCCAAAGAGGAGTACTTGGCACTAATACTTTGCTCTCTACATGCAATGCCATTCATTTTTATATTGAATAACACCTCCTCTTCAAAACCACATGATATTAAAAGATAAAAAGCAATGATGAAAAACTTTTCTACAATGAACAGAACAAATTTACAGATTAATTTGCAATCTGTAAATTACACATTAATTTACTTAAGAAGTGAACAGTAATACAGTAGACCTTTTAACATGCACAGGGCTTCTAGGTAGCTGCTTCCTGGTAGGGCCACAGCTCTTGGCTGGCGGGCTGTAAGTAAACAACTTACTTTTATCAATTCTCTCAAGATAATCGACCTCTGGGAGAACAGGTATTAAACAAAACTCACCGTGGCAACTGACACATCAGAGACATGATTAACTAGTATTCACAGGAGACAGGAATATTCACAGTGATGTAGCAGAGGCTAGTGACGCATACCCACATCCCTTCCTCACTCAACCTTCCTAAGCAGTTGGCACCCCGCCCTCCCTGAGCAGCACCCCACCAATGAGGAATGGAACTGGGAGACAAACACCCCGATTCTCAGCTCCTGGACTGGGACAAACCTGAGGCATGTTCTATACTGATTCCCAGGGGCCCCCAGTTGCCCACAACAGTGAGCTACTCTGTAATGCTCCCCGTATTCGCTTCCTTCACGTCCCCACTGCACCCTAGCAACTCTATGGATTCACCACCCAAATAAAACAGTTACACACAAGGTCCTCCAAAAAACCTAAGACAGCTGGTTATCACGGTTCTATTCTCAGTAGGAAAATCTTGTATAATAATAATGATAGAATCAGCATAAGAAGAAATAAAAGGTCTAAATGGATTTGGTCAAGACTGATAGACTTTTCTTGGGAATCAGAGTGTCTATCTTTGGGACAGTTCAAGGAAAAAGACATGCAGACAGCCCTAAGATATGGGAAAATAAGCAAATGAGAACTACAGTAAGATACCACTTCCCACCTATCAGATTAAAAGCCCAGATATCTGAAAAGTTCTGACTGCACAGAACTGAGAGAGAAAACAAAAATTCTTACACACTGCTGGAAGGAATGTAAGATAGCATGACAGCTACAGAAGGGAAATTGGCACTATGTCTCAAAATTTCATGCAAATATATTCTCTTACCTAGAGAACCAGGGTACCTCCACACACGGTTGGGTACTATACAGTGGTGAAAAGGAATGGGGCTTTCTCCTATGAGGTGAACGCAAGAGTGGTCTGTATATCTGTGTATTTGCTTATGGTTTTTAAAGTACAAGATAAACCATATACAGTTTTCTAAAAGCTGATTTCCAATAAGGGAAGAAAGGAAGCCAGAATGTACCTCACTTGGTGCTTTAAAACATAAGAATGTGACTGTATACTGCCAGTTGGGACACAGGCACACACACACAAAACAAGGCTTTGGATTTGATACCATAAAAAAAGAAACTGGTTTGTGAAAATATCATTAGGAAACAAGATTTTCAGCATGAAAGAAAGATAGAATTATTGAAATCAAAGAATTTTTAAATTAAAGAAATAAACCCAAAATTTGAATCCAAAATATCCCATACCTACACTGCTTCCCCCATCCGGAAGCATGAATACCTGCAGCACTAGCCAAGCCTGCAGCCCTAAATACTTCTGTCCAAAACACAGAGCCAGGACGTCCTGGAAGCACCGACTGAAGGACAGGGGAGGACACGGACAGACCCGCTCAGACACTCTGCTATGTCGGGAAGCAAGGCTACCAGCAGAGCATTCCGGGTTCATGTCAAAAAGACTCAGAAGCCAACGTGAAGAGGGGCCTGCAGCCAAGATGCTCGGAGTGTCAACAGAATGAAACATATCAAATATACTTCAATCCACGAGCTCATGAAGGTATTTTAAACTAAATGTGGGGGAGGGCACCTGATAGGTTACTTCTCCAGAATTCTAGGTATCAACTCAGCCCTTTGAAAACAGTAAATAAAATGGAAAGAATCAAGCATTTACTATACCTTTTCTGTGCAAACTTTGACATAGAGTCACAAAAGAGAGGACAGGGATGTTTATTAGAATGTTAACCTTTCGACATTCTAATAAATGCCCTCACGTGTTTCTGTACACCTTCGCGGAGATAATGGACGCAGGCAATGATCCTCAGGGGTGGCCAAGAGCACAAACGGAAGCCAACAAGATGCGCCTCTCGGAGGAAGTACACAGCACCACCTATGAAACACTCTGCCACCCCCACCTACCCCAAAATAAAGAAGGAAAAGGAAGTCTGAATTAGGTTAAGCCTCTAGACCAAACTACCAACCTGTGGAAAATGCAAAGGAACGAGGAACATATTACCAAAGGGATGCAAACAAATCGCAAGGAGAAAAATAAATAAATAGAGGCATAAATGTAACATACACATATCGATCAAATGTAATGCTTAGACTTTGCTGCAATTCTGTATAAACATTATTTATGAACAGATTAGTAAATTTTATACTGAATGCATATATGATATTAAGAAATCACTGTCAAATTTTATAGGGTAATGTGGTATTATGGTTACATATTTTTAAATAGTCCATGTCTTCCATAGGTATACACTGAAATATTTACAGCTGAAATCATGTGATTTCAAAACAGTCAGGGGGGTGGCGGCAGGTGGCAGGGGAGCAGAGTGGTTAAAGGTGAAACAAGACTGGTAACTATTAAACTGGGTGAGAGTTCATTATGCTATCCTCTGTGGTATATGTTTAAATATTTTCCACAATAAAATGTTAAAATAATAATATGCACCTGTTGGTTCTATTCATGCAATTCAAAATAATTACAGAAAGTAGTATAAAACATTTAGAGAAATGCAGCTGTGTATCATGACGATTTAAGATGCAATTACAAGTTAAACTAACTTGATACTAGCTAAGTGAAGAGTCACGGTAGAAGAGCACGTTATAATTCTTTCATAATTATTACATCAACAACAAAGTTGCGGGGACATGGGTGGCGCAAGGGTAGCTGTATACGCGCCCACAAAGCATTCATTCCTTCATGACATTTTCAGAGAAAAAAATCTGAGATACTACAGAGCACAGGTTTAACCTGGAACACAGGAGCCACTCTGAGGGTCATGGGAAAATCACCATTCTGGAACCAATAATCATAATGTACTAGCACACTGCCAATATGCAGAAGTGGCTCCAGTATAAGACAACTGCCTGCAGCGGACTGCAATGCAGGGCTGATTTATCTCTAACATTAATGGATACAGAGAACTAGTAAGAACAGAAATAAAATTAAACTTCCGTGATCACGGCAAAACAATCATTTCAGGACTTTCGACAAAACGGTGGGCATATGTGCAATGACTGGAAGTAAAATCCTGCCCACAAGGTGTTACGAAGCCCAAACCAAAGGCACACAGTCTGTTGAGTGGCACACAGACACACACCTGGGCACAGGCACTCTGGAGAAGGAGGTTTCAGCATCTGCGCCTTGGCCACCAAGAGGCCTGTGCTGCTCGGGACCAGGGCAGGCGCGTCACAACCAGCAAGGCAGCCAAGAACACGAAAGGGGCTTCCGATGCGGACGTCAAACAGGAGGTCGAGGGCAGCGCCCCGACTGCCGGGGTGCATCTGGCACAGAGCCGCTGCCCACGGGAGAAGGGGAGGCGGCACGTTCAATGATGGCTGTGGGTCTCCCAAGCCACCCAGAAAATCCTATGGGTGCTTCATAAATGAGTGAAGAAATAAATACTACATAGAATAAATACCCATGTCATCCTATCTGTTAGATAAAACTGAAGAAAAAATAATTCTAATTTTCTTTAACATTCTCTACCAACTGCTGAAGCAGTGGAGAGGGAAGAGGAGGGAAGGAAAGAGGAGGGCATGTTTCATGAGTTAGGGGCTAACATATTAGGTCCACTACCTTTCCAGTAAGAATTCAGATGTAATCCTTGTCTTACCAACATATCGACAAGTGGATCTTTAAAATGAATCAATTCCTGGGAATATTTTCAAGGATAACTTATCTCATCCAGACTGGATGCACTTACCATTTCCACCAAATTCTACAAACCTTAATTGGTTCCTATAGCTCTCTGATTTAATGTAAGAATGTGATTAATAAATGAAAAATTTCACTAATGCACAATAGAAAATACTTTTAAATACTAGATATTGTTAAATAACTTCTGAAAAAATGTAAAAATTCATTCTCCTGTTCTTTAGTGATACATAAAATACCAGATAAGGAATTGCTTTTTTTTTTTTTTAAAGGAAGGACCATTCTTAATTCTAGCTAGCAGTAATGAGATTTCTTAGACTACAGTTAGATTATACCTTAGAAATTAAGTGATTCTAGCCCAAACCCAACATCTAATTTTACATAAGAACTTTTCAATACTTATCCAAGATTCCTAACATGATCGGGAAAGAGAGCGAATCCCAACTCCTGTTGAGTGTGGTATTCTGTCCACTCTACCCCACAGCTGATTTATACTCCAGTGAAAGGCTTCTAAAGATCTTTTATAAATAAATGAGAGTAGCTGCCCTTAAAATTATTAATTAAAAACAGGTCGAATTTTAGACATTTAATTGCCTGCTAACTATAAACATATTAAGATAAACACAATAGACAAAAACAAGTGATGTACCCTAATAAGATGATAGACACATACACAAGACCTAGCACTGCCACTATAACACTTAAGACTAACAAGAAAATTCTGTTCACAAAGCACAGTCCATTTGTCAAAATACAAGACCATCACTAAATAACACACTATTCGTCTCAAGAACCATAGGTGAGAGGTTATATTTAAAAAAAAAAAAAAAAAAACTACAGACAATGGAAATTTTCAAAGTAAGGGTTTTTAAAAACTTTTTTTACTTAATATTTAAAAGACTTTTTAAGCACTTTTGACTTTTTTTTTTAATTTATTTAGTGTGGGAGCATAAGAACATTTTGTCAAATTGTGAAAAACCATCAAAATAGTTCAGAGATCCTTGAGAACAAGAGGATAGCAAAAGAGCAATGAAAACACCCTGATTTGGGGAGTGGGAAGACTTCTTACCATTGGCAGTGCATTGATGGGGGGACGTGCAATTGAATATCCAATACCGCCAATCACAAGCTGCTGTTGCTGAGGCTGAGAAAAAGGAAAGTAAAATATTCAGTGCGCCCTAAAACAAATTTTCTTTAAAAGATTTCAAATAGAAAAACTGTACATGCTTAAAACACTCTCTCTTTAGTTTCCCCACCAATGAGTACCTTCCTCTCCTTACGCAGGTATTACCATAAACAGCACATTTTGAGTGCTTGATGGGTGCATTGAATCTTTGCAACCCCAAGAGGCTGACGCGGTGAAGAAAGCGAGACTTAAAGTGATGACTCTGAACAGATGAATCTGCACCAAGCACCATTCAGCCTGGTCAGCAGATCCGTAATTATGAATGTCAGCTACAGACAACAGTGTGAATGTACATTCTGTAGATTCTATGTAATAATGAAGAAATATAGCTTTTGTTTTGAAATAATTTCCACTGAAACTTGTTAACCTTGAATCTGTTCAGAGCTGACACACTTTACAGGTCACGCAGCCTTCCCAGCTGGGGAGTCATGGCGCACTGATACCCCTTGAGACCTCTGTAACTGTAAAATCTGCATTTCACACACACTGGCAGGCCCCACCATGTGCCAGGCACGAGTGCAACTTCCCACCACAGTGAAGGTAACATCCAACTGGTGTCAGGAAAAGAGTATTTACTATAACACTTCAGGGAGCCTTACCTCATGCAACAAAAGAGGTGAATTAAGTCAGTAAACAGTAAAAAAAAAAAAAAAAAAAAAAAAAAAAAAAAAAAAAAAAAAAAAAAAAAAAAAAAA